>CAUYQG010149854.1:54-13268 GCA_963574415.1 Tarsius wallacei | reverse complement strand
ATTTTTAAATTTTAAATATGTGGGGGTACAATTCATGATTAGATATACATTTGGTCATCTTTCAGGTAAGATTCCAGCCTCCCATTGGTCCCCACTTCGCCTTGTTTGAGATAAGGTACCCTTATTGATGTTGTGACCCCTGCTGACAGTATCCCACTTCTGCCAATACATTTTTTTCTTTTCTTTTTTTTTATTATAAAGTTGTGGGGTACAATTCAGGATTATATATACAAACAGTGATTATGCAGGAACCCCTGTTGATGAGATATGCCCCTCCTTTCCCTAAAACTTTCCCTCAACTGCCAATCCCATCCCCCGGACTGCAAATCCATTTCTTGTAGTATTATAATTATTCAAGGTTCACTTATGAGTGACAACATATGGTACTCTGTTCTTTGTTTCTGTGATGATTATGATCAACTTCAAATCCACCCAAGTTGGTGCAAAATCTACATGTTTGTTCTTATTTATGTCTGCATAACATTCCATTGTGTATATATACTATTTTTAAAAATCCAGTCCAGCTTCAATGGGAAACACGGTTGGTTCCCCGTTTTTACTATTTTGACTAAAGCTGCAAAACCATTCTTGTGCAGGTATATTTTTATAGAATGATTCTAGTTCCTCCAGGTATATTCCCAAAAGGGAAATTGCTGGGTTATATGGAAGAACAATTTCTAGATCTTTCAGAAATCGTCACACTGTCGTGCAGAGTGGTTATACTAGTTTGCATTCCCATCAGCAGTGTAGAAGCATTCCTTTTCCTCTGCATCCTCACAAACATCTGTTGTTTGTTTTGTTAATGATGGCCATTCCTACTGGGGTTAGGTGGTATCACAATGTGGTTTTGATTTGCATTTCTCTGATGATGAATGTGGCTGAGCACTTTTTCATGTGTCTGTTGGCTGCCTGAATATCTTATTTTGAGAAGTGTCTGTTCATGTCTTTTGCCCACATTTTTTTTAGTTGGAGTCTCACTCTGTCACCCAGACTGGAGTGCAGTGGCCGCTCCCAGCCACTGCAGACTCCACCTGCTGGGCTCCAGCGATCCTTCCGCCTCAACCTTCCAGGTAGCTGGAACTACGGGCGCTCGCTACCACGCCTGGCTAATTTTTATTTATTGTGGAGATGAGGTCTCCCCTAGTTGCCCAGGCAGGTCTTGAACCGGCAGTCTCAGACAATTCACTCACCTCAGTCTCGCAGAGCGCGGGATTACAGGCTGAGCCCCAGAGCCTGGCTTTTTGGCCACTTTTTGATGGGGCTGTTTGTTTTTTTTCCTTTTGGAGCGTTTGAGTTCCTTGCAGATCCTAGATGTCTGGTCTTTGTCAGAAAAGAGTTGGCAAACCATTTTTCCCATTCTGGGATCCGTCTTTCTGTTCTTTTTATGATGTATTTTGCTTTGCAGAAGCTCGTGATTTTGATTAGGTCCCACTTGTCTATCTTATTTCTTAAGGTATTGGCTTTTACGCTTCTGAATAGGAATTGGCTTACAGTTCCAATTTCCATAAGGGTGTCTCCTGCGTTTTCTAAGATTCTTATAATTTTGGGTTTTATATTTAGGTCTTTGATCCATTTAGAGTTAATTTTTGTGTATGGTGATGGGTAGGGGTCCTGATTCAATCTTCTGAATGTGATCAGCCAGTTTTCCCAGCACCACTTACTGAGTAGGTTCCTCTCCCCTGCTTGTTGCTGGTATACAGGAATGCAACTGTCTTTGCACATTTATTTTATACCTTGGGATGTTGCCAAAGTACTTTGACAGTACAAGCAGGCTTTTGACAAATTCTCTTAGATATTCACGGTATATGATTATATCATCAGCAAAGAAGGCTAACTTTACTTCCTCTTTTCCTATTTGAATACCCCTGATTTACTTCTCTTTTCTAACTGCCTGAGGTAGGACTTCCAACACAATGTTGGACAAGAGGGGTGAGAGTGGGCAGCCTTGTCTTGTTCCAGTTTTCAGGGAAAATGTTTCCAGTTTCTGTACCTTTAGCAATATGTTAGGTAGATTTATCATAGATGGCACTTGAAATTCTGATGTATGTTCCTTCTACACCAAGATGTTTAGAGTTTTTATCGAAAAGGGATGCTGGATTTTATCACAAGCATCTTCTGCATCTAGTGACATAATAATGTGGTTTCTGTTTTTAGCATCTCTTGAGGCATTTAACAATATTTATGGTCTTGCAAATGTTGAAGCAGCCCTGCATCGTGGGGATGGAGCCTACTTCATCCTGTGGGATGGTTTTTGAGACGTGTTTTTAGATCCAATTTGCTAGAATCTTGTTAAGAGTTTTTGCATCTATGTTCATAAGGGATATTGGCCTGTAGTTCTCTTTTTTTGTTGGATCTTTACCATGTTTTATTATCAGTATGATGTTAGCTTTGTAAAATAATTTGGGGAGAATTCCTTCTTTCTCAATTGCCTGGATACTTTCAATAGGATTGGTATCAGCTATTCCTTGTATTAGAATTCTGCTCGAAATCCATCAGGTCCTGGGCTTTTTTTTTTTTTTTTTGTAAGAAGTTTTCTTATGACAGAGTCAATTTCATGGGTCGTTTTTGGTTTATTTTGTGTCTCACTCTCTTCTTATTTCAACGTGGGGTGGTTGTGTGATCAGAAATTCCTCCATTTCATTTAGGTTATCACATTTGTTTCTTTATAAGTGTACATAGTAATGTTTGATAATCTTTTGTATTTCTTCTGAGTCAGTTGTGATTTGATCTCTTGTATTTCCGATTGTGTTTTCTCTCTTTTTCTTGGTCATTCTGGCTAGGTGTCCATCAAACTTGTTAATTCTTCCAAAGAACCATCTTTTGTTTTGTTGATGTTTTCTGTGATATTGCTGTCTTTGGGCTCTTGTTTTGATTATTTGGATTCTTTTGCTAACGTTGGTGTTTTAGTGGTCTTCTCTTTCCAGTTCCCTTAGATAGTTTGTCATGCTCTTCACTTCTGATCTTCTCCTTTTCATGATGTGTTTTGGTAAAGATATATATTCCCCTATTAGAACTGTTTTCACGGCATCCTAGAGGTTTTGGTAAGCTGTTTATTCTTTTTCATTTGGTTCCAGAGATCTTTTAATTTCTGCTTTGATTTCAGTATTGACCAAGTAGTCACTCAGCATCATGCTGTTAACTTCCATGTCCTTGTCGACTTTGGGGAAATATTTTTGTTGTTGATTGTTTTTATTCCTCTGTGGTCAGGGAATATGCATGACAAGATTTCAGCCTTATTGAATTTGTTTTTCCTTGATTTATGGCCAAGGATGTGATCGATTGGCGTATGTTCCATGTGGTGATGAGTAGAATGGATATTCTGTGGTGGCTGGATGAAATTATCTGTGGGTATCTATTAACTCCATTTGGCCGAGTGTCAAGTTTAGGTTCTAGATTTCCTTGGTGATTTTTTGCCTCAATGATCTATCTAGGGCTGTCAGTGGTGTATTTAAGTACCCTGCTATAATGGTTTTAGAGTCAATATCTTTTTTTGGTTTATTTAGTAGTTGCTTTGTAATTGCTGGTGCTCCTCTGTTAGGTGAATATATGTTTGGGATGGATATTTCCTGTTAATGGATTCAACCTTTTATCATTATATAATGTTCTTTTGCACCTTTTGAAATTTTTGATATCTTAAATATTGTTCTGTCTGATATTAAGACCGCAGCTCCTGCCGTCTTTTGTGATCCATTTTCTTGTAAACTGATTTCCAATCCAATAACTTTGAGTCTGTGTGCATCCCTTGTGGTAAGATGAGTTCCTTGAATGCAGCAAATAATTGGTCATGGTTTCTTATCCAGTTTATCATTTTGTGTCTTTTCAGTGGTGCACTTAGTCCATTCATATTAAGGCTGATTATTGAAAAGTGATTGTTTCTCCCTGTCATGATGGTCTTATGTAATTTTTTCTTTGACTGTTTTCCTTTGGCTTTGGGGTTGATGTATGTGTGTGTTTTCAAAGTTCTTGTCTTCTGTATTCTCTGCTTTTTCTGTGCTTTGCTGTTCTCTTGGGAGGTGTGTAGTCATTTTATTTTCTTTCTTCTGTGCTTAATACCTTTTTAAATGTCTCCTGCAGAGCTGGTCTGAAGGCTGCATAATCTCTTAGGGATTGCATATCTGGTAAGGATTTTAAGTCTCCATCACTGATGAAGCTGAGCTTCTCTGGATAAGAAATTCTTGGTTGAAATTGTTTTTATTTGAGGACTTTGAATATAGGGCTCCAGTCCCTTTTTGCTTGTAGTATTTCTGCTGAGAGTTCTGCTGCTAACCTGAGTGGTTTTCCCTGGAAGGTAGTCTGACCATTGTCTCTTGCTGCCTTTAGAATTTTTTCCTTTGTGTCTACTTTGTGTAGGTGAATTACTATGTGTCTTTTGGTTGGTCTTCTCATCAGATGTCTTGTGGGTTTTCTGTGTATCTCTTGTTCTTGTGTGGTTACATCTGTTCTGAGAGGGGGCAAGTTTTCTTGGATTACCGCCTGGAATACTTGTTCCAAGTTGTTCTTCATTGTCCTTTCATCTTCTGGGATACCAATCAGGTGTGGATTTGGCTTCTTGATATAATTGCACATCTCTTGTAGGTTTTGTTCTTCTTTTCTGAGTCTTCTTTCTGTTTTTTGCAAATCATGTTAATTCCATGTTGTGGTCTTCAAGTTCTGAAATTCTTACTTCAACGAGATTAACTCTGATTTCCATGCTTGTTATTTTGTTATATATTTCCTGGATGATACTTTTTATTGCCGAAATCTCTGTTACAAGTTCTTTTAGTGTTGCATCTTGTCTTTATTAACACTTATATACTCTTTCCATCCATTCCCTAATCCCTGTCATATCCTAGGGATAGTGGTTGGTGACTTCCATTGTATGGGCACCAAGGTCTGATTTTTCAGGAATTTTGTCTTTCATATGCATGAAATTGCTGAAGTCCTTCCTTTAGTTTTTCCTCACTTGTGACAGATTTCTTGTTTTTTCTTTAGTTCTGTTATTCAGTGTCAGCGGGTGAGTCTTTCCTTTCTGATGCTTTCACAGTCCTCTATTCTTCCCTGATCATACTCTGGATTTGTTCTATTTTGAAATAGAATGGTGGATGTGAAGCTTTGCCATCTCTTGTAGTTTTTGAATTTCGAATAAAGTAGGGGATGAGACACTAGGAATCAGAGATTACTTTCAAATTAAAATGGTCAGTTATTGTGCTATGCGTTCCCTGAGTCCCATTCCCCATTACATCTCTCTCTCTCTCTCTCTCTCTCTCTCTGCATGTATATTATATATATATACACACACACAAAGCAGAATCCAATGCAAAAGCAACTGAACACATACACACACCCCAACAGAAACAAACTGGAATAACAACAAAGCTAAATAAAACAAACAAAAAAACAGAAAAACAGCAAGAAAACTAAACACACACACACACATGCAAACACACACACACACACACACACACACACACACACTTCGTACAAAATGAACAGAGAAGAAAACCAGAAAGACAAGAGGAAAATGTTTTACAAAAGGATTCAGTTTGAACACTTACACATATATTGACACTAACCTTAAACTATCAAGAATAGATATTTAAAAATCCAGAAAAACAAAGAGCAAAAATCCACAGCAACAACAAATTTGAAAGGTGACTTCTCAGTCATTTACATACACACATAAGCAGAAAATGACAAATAAAAGAATAAACAAACAAAAAAAGAAATGAAAAAAACTGGGGGGGCAATACAGATCAAACCCTCACATACACATTCATGCACAAAGGAAAAATATTTTTAAAGTAGATGAACTAACCAAAATAGTCAAAAAAGTTTCAAAATCAAAAAAATTATTGAAAATTAAAAAAAAAATTCTGCCTTCTTTTTGCAGGCTCTGTAGTTGTTCCTCAAATCATGTCTGTCCTACGTAGCCACCTCTTTCAATCTCTCCTCAGTGAATTAAGCAGGGAAGGAGGAGGACCAGTGGACATGGGTGGGGCTGCAGTCCTCCCTCTCCCTTTCATATGGTCAGGGAGATCTCCTTCCAAGGAGAGGTATGAGATTGTCTCTTCCCCAGGTATGTACTTTCACTGGGGGTTCCCCAACTAGTCTTATCCTGGAATGGAGTTCTCCTATTGCGACTCATGTCCAAGCTCTGCTTGGGTTTGTCCCTTTCAGTCATGGCCCAGCTGTGTGGGTCTGAAGTTCAGAGGATTCCTGGGGAGGAGGGGTTTGGGTTGACCATGGACTCACCACATATATCTATGGAGTTCTTCCTCATCCTTTTCTGGCCATACTCACTGTCTCATGTTTGGATCAGAAAAGGGGGTAGGGTGCCTGGAACTCTAATCTGGGGACTCCAGATAATCAAGTAGCTGCATCAGCTCCACTCTGCTTTGGTATCTGTCACTTGACAATTATGGGTAGATTTTGTTTTTCTTTCTCATTTTTTTCCTATTTCAAGTCCTACTCCCTTTTCTTCTTCTCAGTCTATTATTGGGACTTATATTAGGTAAGAACAATGAATGCTTTTGAAAAATTTCCTATTGTTTTCCACCAAGCATAATCAGCTATCTCTAGTTGTATCTTGGCTTTTGTTTACATGGATTAATGTCTTTTTTCATATGTAAATTCAACCCTTACTTTTATCTACTTGAGACATTGGACAGATACCCACACAGTGTCCATACCAAATTTAGAACAATTAGGATTACGGATTCCGTATAGGAATTTTGTAGCGTGATATGATACAGCCAATGACATCAAGCAAGTGGCAATGTGAAACCTTCAAATTTTATGTCAAGAAGGTAAAACGGCCATGTAGGAATATGTTCATAAAAAAACGTAGTTACAGAAAATATCTCAAAAGTAGAGATGTCCTGCTGATTTCTTGTGTGCAGCAAGAATTTGACAAAGTTGAGCTGTAATTCATTACTACAAGATGTCTTGCAGACAGGTATGGTTTTGGTGGGGAAACAAAACCACTGATCAGAGAAGGAAGCCCATTTCTCTTCTCTCCGTGAACCTGATTCTGAACTGATCTCTGTGTGTACTCAAGGCCTACTGGTGGTCAGAATTAACACCTACACCCATCTCCTTTCTGTCTCTCATCAGGGAAGTTTGTGTCTGGCCTCACCTTGAGTTCCCCTCACTGTATGTATCACATAGAAATTTGTAGCTGTGTGTTTTGAGGTCACAAGAGCAGCTACATGGGGGACTGCTTCTCATATCTGTCTACTGAGATGATGACTCAGATCTTTAGGGATGGGTTTTAGTAGGTACTCCACTCTGATGGATTTGTCTAATTGACATCAGTTTTTCTCCTTTGGGCTGGCGGATCAAGACCCAGCAGGAACCACTGCTGATGGCATAACCAGAGACAGCACAGGTTTGGGAGAAGGTATCCAAAGTCTACATTAGTCCTGTGCTCAACAGTCTGCAGCAGTAGATAGGAAGGACATCTGTAGATAGAGAGAACCCCATGAGTCCTGTACTCAGGTACATGTTCGCAAATTTTCATGTCTGAATCCCTGAGACTTTCACTCCTGAGAACTGACAGCAGAAAGATTTAATAACTCAGGTGTTTGATATTCTTGTGCATGAGGCACATGACGCCCAGAAAGTATTTTCAAGAGTAAACAGGACCCTGCATTTCAGTGAACATGTGGCAGTTTCTTCTGGGTTCTCACTTAACGGTTTTTATGTGGATGGTGTCTTTGAAGGTAAAAAGGAAAGCGATGAAGGAGGCCCCTTTCATTAGTGGTCACCATGCATAGGGAATACTGGTGCCTTCATAAACTAAGTACCTTTTTAAGATAAATCCTTCATCAAGCTTAAGTTCTTCTTCCTGATCAGAAAACGGGTTGAAGGAGATAGTCAGGGAACCGGATTTTTCCAGGATGAAGGATTGCTTTTATCCTTAGAGTCCACACTGCCCTCCTCTTAAAGATATTTATATAAGCATCCGCAAACCAAGGGTCATGTAAATTATCATACCCATTCATTCATGTTAGAGCTTCCGGTAAATGGAATAATCACAGTTCATTCAGAAAATCTTGGATGAAATCCAATGATTATCACAGTTTAGAATCATGAGTCAGAAATGTAGGAAAATTTGCCATTTCAGATATAGACTCTTTAAATAAGAACCAGAAAGCAGCCATCCGAAGACACTGTGAGACAGGAGTTTTTTTGAATATTTATCAGAAACGAAGTGGTCAGGTTTGTTAGAATATTTTCTATTGTGCCTCTACTTTTGGAAGTTATTCATTGTTGACTATGTTTGTGTAAAAAGGAGAAAAATACACTTCTCGTGCAAAATCATGTATAAAACTTTAGGCATCCGTCTCCTATTTGAATTGTAGTTGGTAATTAATATGCCATTGTAATTATGGTACATATTACAAACAACTTATTTATAAATTATACAAATACAATAATATTTAAATATTGATCTACCCAGTAATCACTTTCTGTCCAAATGGTTTTTCTAAATAATGTGTAAATCAAATCTTTTGAAAAACTGTTTTAATTTAATTGATCAATAATAATTTTATATATCCATGAATATAATGTGATTTTATAAAAATGCATATATTGTACAATGAGTAAATCAAGGCATTTAACATCTCCAACACCTCGTGTACTTATTATTTTTGTGGTGACAACATTTGAATTCTACTTTTTCAGCAATTTTGAACTATAAAATGCAAATGTACTGTAGCACCAGGCTCTGCGTTAGATCACTAGAACTATTTCTTCTGTCTTATTGAAATATTATACCTTTGACTTGCGTCTCCTATTTCTCTGTCCATCACAATCCATAGATTCTGATTGATACCACTGTGCAGTTTCCCTTCATGAGCAAAACGTTTCTATATTCCATACATAGGTATGACTGTGCGATATTTACACAAATTTTAGTGACATGGATTCACCATGAAGAATTCTTAGATTGCTTTAAAAATCCTCTGTGCTCCACATATTCATTACCCCCCTCCCCTTACTCATAGCAACCAATTATCTTTTTACAGGCCCTATAGTTTTGCCTTTTCCAAAATGTCATGCAGTTGGAGTAGCACAGTAAATAGGCTTTTTAATTTTAACTGAACGGTATGTGTTTAAGGTTCTTCATACCTTTTTAGCACTGAATAATATTCAACTTGGTGATCTGTAAAATACTTTTTAATTCATTCATTTAGTGGAAGACATTCCAGTTGCTTCTAATTTTTGGTAATTTTGAATAAAGCTACAGTAAACATCTGTGATCTGATGATTCCCACCATTTGGGGTTCATGTCAAAGAGTGTGGTTACTCCTCTGACTGATTAAATTATGTTTAGTTTTGTAAGGTGTTTCCAAACTGTCTTCCAAAGTGGTTTACAGTTTTGTGTTTCCAATAGCAAAAGAATTGTTTCTGTTGCTGCAATACTCTCCAGCATTAGGTAATTGTCAGTGTTCTGAATTAGGGCTAGACAAATAGGTGTGCAAAATATTATACGACTGCCTTTATTTGCAATTGCTTTATTTGCAATTGCTGAATGGCATGTGATGTGTAGCATATTTTCAAATGCTTATTTGTCACCTGTAAATCTTATATAAGGAGTCGGCTAAGGTCTTTGGTCCATTTTTATTTTTGTGATTTACTTTCTAATTGTTTCATTTTAAGTGCTCCTTGAATAATTTGGATACAGATCTATAATCCAATATGTATTTTTTCAAATATGTTATGCCAATATGTACCTTGTTTTCTAAATATCTTAAATTGCATTTTACATAGCAGATGTTTTTCATTTAATGTAGTACAGATTATCAATCCTTTTTTTCATAGATTGTGCAATTTTAAGGTATCTAAAATGTATTTTCATATCCAAGGTCATGTACATTTTCTACTGGTATTTCTTCTAGAAGTTTTACAGTTTTTCCTTTCACATTTGGCTCTATTAAGTATTTGTAGTTAATTTTTGGTGAAATGTGTAAAATCTGTATCTAAAATCTTTTCCCCCCATTTTTTATCCCCATGGATGACGAGATATTCCAACATCATTGATTCAAAGGAGTCTTTATGCTTCATTATACTATCTTTTCTCTTTATCAAAGATCTGTTGACTATATTTACTTGATTCAATGATGGGGATATTTATACGTTTTCATTTGTCTATTTATTTGCATATTCTGTCACAAATACCACACTGACTTGATTACTATAACCCTCTCTACTAAGGTTTTAATTTGGATAGTGTCAGACCTCAAACTTTGTTTTTCTCCTCAATATCATGTTTGCTATTTCACTATTCTACATAAACTTTAGAATAAATTGTTAACACCTGAAATGACTTGTTGCGATTTTATTTGGGGTTATGATGAAAAAAGCTAGCAAGAAATTATACCATGAATTTTTACCTGTTGACATTGAATATTTCTCCACTTATATAGTGCTTCCTTGATTTATTTAATCAGAGTTTGCAGTTATCCTTACATAGGAATTATACATGTTTTGCTAGATTTATGCCTAAATATTTTATTTCTATAGAAAAGTTTGATATAAAGAGAACTATTGTTGAAACTGAAAATCATTTAAGATATATATATAATCTTTAACAAATATATATGTATATACACAAAGCTTTTGCCTGTTGATATTTTGTTCTGCAACCTTGCTATAGCACCTATTATTTAAGAATTTCTTTGTTAATTCCTTTTTATTTTCTGAGAAAATGTTCATCATTCATGAGCAAAGCCATTTTTCTTTATGTATTTTAAACCTGTATACATTTTGTTTTCTTTTATTTTTTAATTAAATTAATTCAGACTTCCAGTAAATTGTTGAAAATTAGAGCTGACATGGGACACTCATTTCTGGTACCTGATCTTACTGAGAAAGCATCACATTTCTCACCTTTGCTTATAATGTTTGTTGCAGTTTAAATATACATATAATTTATCAACTTGAAAAAATTCCCCTTTTTCCCAGTTTGCTCATTTTAAAAAAATGAATAATATTTTATTTTGTGCAATTATTTTCTGCATCTATTAAAATAACCATGCTATTATACTTTTTTAGCCTGTCGATATGATGGATTATGCTAACTGACTTCCCAAAGTAGAAACAGGCTCATGTACTAGGAGTGGATTCCTCTTATCTTTAGAATAAAACAAAAATAAAGTCATCAAAACAAAAAAAGAACAAAAAAAGAGAATTATACACAGTGTAATTTTGTTTAATAATGTTTTCTTGAGAAGTTTTGTCTCAATATGCATGAGAGATATTAGTCTGTCGATTTTTCTTTGTGATATCTATGACTGATTTTGGTATAATGGTAATTTTGTCACATAGAATTACTTAGGGACTTCATTCTCTCTGCTTTTATCTTCTAATTAGATTGTAGAGAATTAATATAAATTCTTTCTTACGTTTTTGATAAAATTCATTAGTGATTCCATCTTAGAATTACACTTTATTTTGTAGGTTGTTATTTAGTATTGATTCACTTTTTTAACAGCTATAAACCTATTAAGATTCTCTATGATTTTTACTCAACATGTGTAAGTTTTGGCAATTTGTTTTTCAAGTAATTACTCCATATTGTTTAGTTCATTAAATTTTGGGACTTGTCAAATATTTGCAGGAGAACGAATAACTATTATTCTCCACTCTTCCAAACACGATCTGACAGAAAAGCATCAAAACTCAATTTATGAGGCCATATTACCCTAATACCAATGAGAAAAGGACAATTAGGAAGAGAAATTTATTGGTCAGTATTCCGAACATAGATGTAAAAATCCTCAATGAAATATTATGAACTCAAATTTAACAATAATTATAGTCTTAATGACTAAAGAACATTCATATATAATATTTCCCAAATTAAGTCTTTTAGCTATGTCAATTGCATTCTATTAATGTCTTAATCATAGCCCATCTAGGCCAATGAACAGATATTTCTATCTCTTACATAATAATTTGTCATTTTTATTAACTGAATTAAGTATCTATGATCTACTTGTTGTCACTTATCTTTTTTAATCAGTTGTCATAATCTATCAATCATCTCTCTATATAAATATCTATTTGTAGTCACTTAGAAAAAAACTGAAGAAAATCCAAAGTACATATGCGTTGATCAAAACAATTTAAACATAATTTTATTAAAAATCAAACAATTTCAAATATTATTGTAAAATTAATTTCACATTTATAATTTGTAAAATTTATCAAATAAGCACTAGAAACAAGATTTTACAGAAATTACCTAAATAAAGTAAAATTAACATTTTTAATGTAATTTTTTGTGTTTGACAAACAAAGCATTAATTTACCACTATTCCAATATATATGACAATATGAAATGTGAAAATATTAAACTCTCATCCTAAATAAATTTCATATTTTTATATCTAATTAAAATCATTTCACTACCACAGGTCCTTGAAAACACTGACCACCTTTAATATCTTTCAATCATTTATCTATTTAGATTCCATGTTGCATAGGTGAAATTATTCATAGCATTGTTTTAGGAGGTCTCTTCTTTTCAGGATGATGTATGTGGCTGTCATCCATTTTGTTGTGAGTGTTGGTTTTAGCCTCCATTTTATTACAAAAAAAATATTTCATAGTTTATTAATTCCCTGAGATAGGATACATGGCTGCTTCTATTTGGCAGTGATTATGAGTAAAGCCACCATAGACATATACATACAGTTTTTTTGTGAGAGCATTAGATTTTTCTGTTTTATTCTTTTATTTACAAGACAATATACAGTGTATGGATATTAAAATTAGTAAACATGGCATATTATAAACTCTGTTTATTCCAGAGTACATTGCCTCTTGGGCTAGAAATTGTGAATGAAATTCCTGAGTATGAACATAACGGTTTGCTTGATAGTAATGTTGGTGAGATAGTGAAGCAGGAGGTTCCAGTCCCTGTTACCTTACAGAAACACCAAAGTGACAACTCTGCATGAGGAAATATACTTTCAGGGAAGCACTTGCATGCAGGGGATAATTTGCAGCATCTGCAAGCCTCATGGAAACAATAAAAGACACATTGAAGAGGGAAGGAATGCTTTTATATCTGTGTCCGTCAGTGATACTTGCCTGTATTTTTATAAAATCACATTATAGCCATGGATATATAAAATTAATGAGCATGAAATTTTGTAAACTCTGTTTATTCCAGACTACATTGCCTCTTGTGCTAGAGATTCTGAATAAAATTCCTGAGTATG
>CAUYQG010149853.1:0-29691 GCA_963574415.1 Tarsius wallacei | reverse complement strand
ATATTTTATTTTATTTTATTTTATCTATTTTATTTTTTTGAGTTGGAGTCTCACTATGTCGCCCAGGCTGGAGTGCAGTGGATGCTCCTGGCCACCGCAGCCTCGACCTGCTGGGCTCCAGCGATCCTTCCGCCTCAGCCTTCCAAGTAGCTGGAACTACAGGCGCGCGCTACCACGCCCGGCTAATTTTTTGATTTATTGTAGAGATGTGGTCTTGCCAAATTGCCCAGGCAGGTCTCGAACCCGTGGCTCAGGCAATCCACTCACCTCAGCCTCCCGAAGTGCAGGATTACAGGCTGAGCCACCGAGCCTGGCTGAGGCTTGTTTCTTATTATTTCATTCCACAACTGCTTAAGGAGCAATTTTATGCCAGCCATTCTAGGTCCTGGGGATGAAGTATGGAACAAAGTCCCTCGATTATTTAGATTCTGAGGGTGGCAGACAATAAAGAGATGGACTACTATGTGTACTGTGGTAATACATATTTTAATTAAAAAAATAAGTGGCATAAGGAGAGAGTAATAGAAAGTAATCCATTTTAGATGTTGAAAATACTATTAATTTTCACCATTATTTAAGGTGTTTGCTGAAGGTTTGCGGTAGCAAGTTAAAGAAGATTCTTTGTATTATTAATCTGCTAAAACTTTTAAAAATTATAAATGAGTATTTAATCTATGGAATGCATTTTCTGTTTGTCAAGGCTAACAGGTCTTATGTTCTCTGTAATCAATTAACGCATATGAATGAATTTCCTAAAGTTGTATTTCTGATATAAAGCCTTCGGAGGCTGGGCACAGAGATTCACACCTGTAATCCAGCACTTTGGGAGGCCAAGATGAGAGGATTGCTTGAGACTGGGAGTTAAAGACCAGCCTGGGAAATATAGTGATACCTCATTTCTACAAAAAAAAAAAAAACCAAAAAAATTAACCTGTACTCCCTGCTACTTGGGAGGCTGAGATGGGAAGTAAACTTGATCCCAGGAGTTTGAGACTTTGGTGAGCCATGATCCTGCCACTGCATTCCAGCTTAGGTGACAGAGTGAAACCCCAATTTAAAAAAAAAAGGCTTTTTAAAAGTGTGATGAATTAATATTTTTAGTAACCTGTTGAAACTTTTCATCTTTATGTAAGTTCTAGAAGGTTTTGTCTATTAAATGTGAGGTTTTGGAGAAAATACTTATGTGCCATCTGGGGCTGATGCCTATGCAAGGTTTATAATTGATGATTTTAAATTTCTCTCTGGTAATCTTTCTCTTACAGTTACTTTTACTCTACTTCAGACAATGTTTCTCTTTTACATTTTCTGAATTACGTCTGTTATTCATTTAGCTTTTAAAATTTGGAACTATATATTTTATATTATTTCATTATGATGATTATTTTCTCTTTTATTTTTACCAAGTTTCTTATTAGCATTTTAAAAAATGAGTTTTTTTGCTTTTTGTTCAAATCTACTTCTTGTTTTTATTTTCATAGCTTTGTTGAAACACAGTTGGCATATAATAAACTGCCCTGTTTGAATTGTTCAATTTGAGGTGTTTGGCATCTGCAGTAACTTGTTATCCCAACATTACAATCAAGGGGCCACCATTTTAAGTTTCCTCATGCCCCTATATTTCCCACACTTTCTTCCATCACCATCTCCAGGTCACAAATAACCTGGGTTTTGTCCTATAAATGGGTATAATAAGTCTGTAACCTTATATAACTGAAATCATAGAGTATTTTCTCTCTGTTGTGTGTCTTTATTTAGCACGTCTATTTTGATGCATCTCTGATGTGGAGTGCATCCATAGTTTATTTCTTTGTATTGCTGAGTAGTATTCCATTGAATGAATAATTTATTATTAGTTTACCCATTCATTGCGGAAGGACATTTGTGTTGTTTCCAGTTTTGTCTACAGTCAGTAAAGCTGCTAAAAACATTCACACACAAGTCCTTGCGTGAACGTGTGCTCAGTTTATCTTGAGTAAACATCTAAGACTTGAATGATGTATCATATGTTAGGTATATATTTAACATTTGAAGAAACTGCCAAACTATTTTTCAAAGTGGTTGTACCAATTCACATTCCCACCAGTAGTATATGAAAGTTCCAGTTGTGCCATAACCTTGTCAATACTTGGTATGATTAGTTTTTTTTAAATTTTAGCCTTTCTAGTGGGAATGTAGTGGTATGTAGGAGCAGTTTTAATTTGCATTTCTTTAATGATTAATGATGCTTAGCATCTTTTCAAGTGCCCAATTCCCGTTTGTATATTTCCTTTTGTAAATTGTATGCTTAATTCTTTGGCCAATTAATTTTAATTATGTTGTTTGCATTATTGAGTTGTAGTATTTCATTACATAATTCCAATGTAAGCCATTTTTTTATATACATAAATTTAATATTGCTTCTCAGTCTATGGCTTGCCTTTTAATTTTTATTGTATTGTTCTTCAAAGAGCAAACTAAACTTTAAATGAAGTACAATTTACTGTTACACCACTTCACAGTATGTCCTATTTGCAATGAATTTAAGAAATATTTGGCTGAACCAAGGTTATTAAGTTTTTTCCCCAAAAAGTTGTATAGTTTTTATGTCTTTATCCTTAAGTCTATTATGGGAGATAAGAGTAGATGTCTATTTATTTCTTATGCATGCGTGTTCAGTTGTTCCAGCACCAATTGTTGAAGAATATTCTCACCTCATATAATTGCCTCGATACTTACTCCATAAATGAGTTGAGCTCAAGTGGATCTCTGTCTGGACTCTCTGTGGTACTGTAATGGTTTTTATGCTGATGTTTATTCCCATATAATACTGTGTTGGTTGCTGAAGCTTCATAGTCAGTCCTGAACTTAGGTAGTATAAGCCCTCTAACTTTGTTCTTTTTTTTTTTTTTTTGATTTGGAGACTCACTCTGTTGCCCAGGCTGGAGTGCGGTGGCATGCTCACAGCCACTGCAGCCTCTACCTGCTGGGCTCAGGCAATCCTTCCACCTCAGCCTTCAAAGTAGCTGGAACTACAGGCATGTGCCACCACAGCCAGCTGTTTTATTTATTTATTTATTTATTTATTGTAGAAATGAGGTCTCATCAAATTGCCTAGGCTGGTCTTGAACCCCGGGACTCAGGCAATTCTCTCACCTCGGCCTCCCAAAATGCTGGGATTGCAGACTTGAGCCACCGTGCCTGGCCAACTTTGTTTTTTTTGAAAATTAATTTAACTATGTCCTTGTATTTTCACATAAACTTTAGAATCAGCCAGACAATTTATTTATCTAAATAGGTAAGTAAATGGATAAATAAGTTCAAGTCTGTGGTAATGTTTACTGAGACTGTATTGACTACACAGATCAATTTGGTGGATAGTTATCTTAACAAAAACAAGTTTCCTGAACTTCAACCACAATGTATCTCTCCATTTATTTGTAACATCTGAAATTTCAGCAAGCTTTGTAGTTTTCTGGTACATCTTGCATATCTTTTATCAAAATTGTCCTTAGTATGTAATATGTTTGATGTTATTGCTTTTCAATTTTAATTTCTGAGTGTTTATTGTTAATATAGAGAAACATAATTGATTTTCATACATTGGCACTGCCTCTTGCAATTTGTTAAATTCACTTATTAATTGCAACAATAATTTTTATAGATTACTATAGGAATTTTCTATGTAGGTTATCCTGTAGGCTGAGAATAATGTCATGTTTACTTACTCTTTTCCAATCTGTACACCTTTTATTCATTTTTCTTGCCAGATTGAACTGGCTGGAACTTCAAGTACAACGTAAAAAAGGCGTGATGAGAGCAGATGTCTTTGCTTGCTCCCAATCTCAGGGGAAAAGCATTTTGGTATTTCACCATCAAATGATGTTAGCTGGCTTTTTTTGTAAATGCCTTTTATAAATTTGGAGAAGTTTCATTCTATTTCTAGTTTGTTTAAGATTTTATTTTGTGAATGAATGTCGAATTTTGTCAAGGGCATTTTCTGCATCTTCTGGAATGATTTTTTTTTTTTTTAATCAGCTAAGATGATGAATTACAGTGATTGCTTTTCAAATGTTAAGCCAATCTTGTAGTCTCAGGATAAGTGCCACCAAAGTTATACTCCCTCAACTATATTTCCTTCTCCTCATAAGAAAATGTGATATATATTTATATATATAGTATATATCTATGGTTGTATATAATAATGTTATATACATATATGTGTATGTATATATTATACATATGTACATATACATTATGCATACATACATACATATGTTTATATTTCATTCTTTTTCTCATATTTTTAATTTCAAAATTGTGGGGTGCAGTTAAGGGTTAGTATACAAATATGGATTGTGCAGGTACCCTTGCTGATGAGGTGTGCCCCCCATCCCCAGACTGACATCGATACCATTAATCCCACCTCCCTTCCCCTCACCCCCCATAGTTTCCTGCCACTGTCAATCCTTTTCTTATAGTATTAGCCCCCAGAATGACTGATCACATGCAACAAACCCAGACATCAAGACATTAATAGAGAAAATTAAAAAAATTGAGGAGAGACAAGAGGCAAATAGGAAGGAGCTGATGACAGAAATAACAGCAGTAAAGAATACTGTGATGGAAATAAATAACAAACTAATAGCATGGAAAGCAGAATTAGCCAAGCAGAAGAAAGAATCTCAGAGCTTGAAGACCAAAATACAGAACTAACCCAAACTGTCAAAAACATAGAAAATATTTCATTCTTGAAAAGACAAAATCACAGAAATGGAGAGCACATAAGTGATTGTTGGTAGTTAAAGTGAGTGTTGGGGAGAGAGAACAGTAGGTGTTCCTATAAAAGGTCAACATGAGAAATCTTTATAATGATGGGAATGTTCTGTATCTGGACTATATCAGTGCCATATCCTGCTGTGATAGCATACTATTGTTTGTGGAAGATGTTACCAATAGGAGGAAACTTTATAAAAGATAGATGGGATCTCTATTACTTCATAAAGTTGCATGTGAATCTATAATTTTTCCAAATAAAAATTTTTAATTTGCAATAAATGTTCAGGAACCATTTATGAGTGAGAACATGAGGTATTCCGTTTTTTGTTTCTGAGATAGATTACTGGGTATGATAGACTCTAAATCCATCCAAGTTTCTGTGAAATCCATAATTTTGTCCTTCTTTATGTCCAGGTAATATTACAAGAAAGGGATTGGCAGCAGCAGAACTCTGCTGAGGGAGGGAGGAGAGGGGCACATAACATTACTAAGGGTACCTGATCCTAAACCAGGGGAAGTGAGGACCAGTGGGAGGCCCAAACTTCACCTGTACATAGGCCATTTATGCACCCAAATATGTGAACTTGTACCCCAAATATTTAAAATAAATAAAGAGAAGAAAAATTAATTTCCCATGTCATTCAACTTCCTTTTTACCTCCATAATGTCTACTACTTTTTATCCAGATGAATTTATATTCAATTCATTAACACTGTAAACAATAATGACAACCACAAAATGTGTCTAAAAAACCACATTCATTTGAATCATTATTCTTCTATATAAAATACATTATTCTTTGGATTCATACAAGAATTTTGTTTAGATTTCAATTTTCAAAATTTGTATTATAATGTGTTTGGGCATGAATTTCTTTGAATTGATCGTGATGAGATTCACTGAGCTTCCTGGACCCCTCTGTGTTTACAGCTTTCATCAAATTTGATAAGTTTTTAGTGGTTGTTTCTTTATATTTTAAAAGTACTCTGTGACATTCTCCCTCCTCTGGGTCTCTGATGTCATACTATTTTGACCTTTTCATATTAACTCACAAGTCCCTAGGCTTTGTTTATATTTATATTATTTATTTATTTTATTCATTTATTTATTGACTTTAAAGCAGGATTTATTGAGAGGACAGAAAATCTCCCACAGTGGGAGGGGACCCGAAGGTGTTGCCCTGTTTCTATTTTTAATTTTTTTCTGTTGTTCAGACAGATAATTTACACTTATCTATTTTTAATGCAATTTCTCTTTCTGCTGTTACCTCCATTGTAGTATGAACTTCATGCTGTGATTTGTTAGCATTTTTATTTTTGAAGACTTTAGTTCTAAAATTTTTTGATTCTTCCTTAGATCTTCTACATATCTGCTAATACACATTTTTCAATTTGTTTCAAGAATGTTGACCTTACTTCTTAGAGCATGATTATGATGACTGCTTTTAAGTCTTTGTCTGGTAATTCCAATAGCTAGTCCTTATTGAATTTAGTTGAGTTCTCCACCACCCCACTGCTTTATATGCTGCAGGATTTTAGATTGTATTTTGAACATCTTCAACACTATTTTATGAGACTCTGTGTTTTGTAGACTAAAGGTAATCTTGATTTATGTTCATTTGTTTTGTTTTAACAAGCAGTCAACCAGATTATGTTCAAGCCTCAAATTTTAATCAACCTTCTGTGGACTATAATTCTAACATCAGCTCAGTTTTCAAGTTTCTGTGTGCTATTCAGATCAATCCTGTGTGTACACCATCCTGTGCACTGTCTGAGGTAATTGTTTACCTCACCACTGGTTTAAAAGTCTGCAGGTTGCTTTTCAGGTCAGATTCATGCATGCACAGCTTAGAGGTGAGTCTCTAATTTTACATACAACTTTATGTGCTTATTATCTTTTTTTTTTTTGAGTTGGAGTCTCACTCTGTCGCCCAGACTGGAGTGCAGTGGCCGCTCCCGGCCACCGCAGCCTCGACCTGCTGGGCTCCGGCGATCTTTCCGCCTCAGCCTTCCAAGTAGCTGGAACTACAGGCGTGTGCTACCATGCCCAGATAATTTTTGATTTATTGTAGAGATGAGGTCTTGCCAAGTTGCCCAGGCGGGTCTCGGACCTGAGGTCTCAGGCAATCCAATCACCTCAGCCTCCCAAGACGAGGGATTACAGGCTGAGCCACTAAGCCCGGCTTGTGCTTATTATCTTAATCTCCCTCTCCTCCCTTATCTCACTAACTCATTCTGGTTCTCTGTAGCTGCTCTTCCTAGTCCCGAACAAAGAGTCAAGGCTTTAGTGTCCTGGCCCTGCCACATACTTGCTGTGCTATATCTTCATTTGGGCCCAAGTGCTAGAAGGACAGAAAGAACAACAAAACAAGAGGAAGTCACCACACCTTCTTGAATTTTAGTGCCTCTGGTCAGAGAGAAATGCTGTCCTCCCTCAAGATCTCAGATGCCTGACTGGCTGCCCTCTGTCACTGTGCTGCCACAGTCACCTCTGCTGTCTGGTCTGATGGCTGGGAAGTGAGAAGACAGAAAAGAAAGAGAGAGGCTTCCTCCACCTGTGTCTGATTCTTATGTATTCTTTTACCAATATCAGATCAGAAAGTGACAACTTATTTCAGTTTTCTCTCTTTGTGCTTGTTGTGCATTTATAGTTCATGGGCTCCCTTTACATCCAGGTCAGGTGAAACTGGAAGAAAAAAATGGTAATTTTAATAGTAACTTGGTAAAATATTTGATTGTGGTCTTTTTCACAAATCAATGTGCTACTTTCTGTTTTTCAGAGCCTCAGATAAATGCACCAAGCATTCCTTATAGGATTTGCTATTGTATTCAATTGGATACACAAGGTGCAGTGTGTTCACTCCATATTGCCTGGAGCCTTGTCCAGATAAATGAAGTTTTAATTTTTTATTTCTGTTTTTGTGAGAATTGCTGAACATCATTTCTCATGATTAGTGGAGATTTGTATTATTTTCTGTGTTCATGGCTCCAGCTAATTTTTCTAAGAAAATTTGGACTTTTTATTCATTATTTTTAAAAATCTATGTATATTGAAGATGATTACTCTGAATCTATGGTAAGCCATGTATCTGTCCCCAGCATGTTATCCATCATTTAACATTGCTTGTGGTATTTTTGCTCTGCAAAGGTGTTTTCAGTTTTTGTATAATCAAGGTTATCCTACATGTTATAGCCAAGCTCATTGTATTTTCTTCTAGTACTTGTTGGTTGTCCAAAATCCTGATTAGACAAAAACTGAAAGCACCTTTGCAGAGCAAAATACCACAAGCAATACCACAAGCAACGTTAAATGACATTTTTCCTCATATATAGTTTGAGAAATAGATCCAACCTTATTTTTCAAATGGTGAGGCTACCCAATACTACTCATAAAATATTTCTCCTGTTATTTG
Source organism: Tarsius wallacei (assembly GCA_963574415.1). NCBI lineage: Eukaryota > Metazoa > Chordata > Mammalia > Primates > Tarsiidae > Tarsius > Tarsius wallacei. Next base: position 21,524 of record CAUYQG010149853.1, on the reverse strand, counting down.
TGATGTTGTCTTTAATACACACTAAATTTTAATATGCTATTGTGTCTATTTCTGAATTTTCTATTCTCTGCCATTAGTCTTTCTGTTCATTCACTGACACCTTACTATTATAATTATAGAGGACTTAACAGTATGTGTTAATATTAGACAAGTTAGCCTTCTACCCACTGTCCTTTATTTAAGGACTTTTCTGGCTACTTTTGCTTTTTAAATTTTCCTGATAAACTTTATAATCAACTTGCCTGCCTGTATTAACAATAACAGCAACAACAACAAAAAAACAATAAAACCTGATAGAATTTTATGGGAACTTAAAAAAACTTAAATATACATGTGTAATTGACTTTTTTTGCCCTAAAATATTGTATCTTTTTTCTTTGAGTTCATTTTTGTAGGATTGTTTTATCATTTTTTTAAATAAAAGGAATTAATTTAGCCTAGCTTAGAGTGGTAGTCATTGGAGCAACAAGATAGCATAGACCCTAGTGAGATATTTCTTGCTTTTATCAGATAAGTGGTATAAAACATAGACTTTGGTGTCACACATACCTTTGAATCGTCAGTTTGCCACCCTCCAGCTGTGCCATGATGGGTGAGTTATTTAAGCTCTCTGTGCCTCAAGGCTCTTGTCTAGAGAGTGGGACTGATTCTGCCTCATTCTATTTCCAGCCAGTTTTCCTCACGGAGTTATTAACAGGATCTAATCTGTTCTCTAGTCTTTTTCATTGTCGTGTCCCAGTTGTGAGCCTTTTAAAGTTACATTTTCAAAGTAGATACTTTTTGGAAAGAATAGTCAGGAGTTGGTGTTCTTCTCCTTCACAGCATAAAATTTATTCTACCTCCACACTAAAAGTTAAAAATAATAGACAAAATTTAAAGTTGGAATTTGATGTTCTATTATTTGGAGCCTTATTTCTGAAGGAGAAAGTACATGCATTTACATAATTGGATTCTTATCTGAAGGAAAAGGAACCTGCTAAAACTTTTGAGGTTTACTTACCATTAATAAACACTTTCCTTTTCCCAGTATTTCGAGTAATGGTTTCACCAAAATATGACCCAAAGAGATATTACAACACATTTCTCCTGTCATTTTCATTTTCTTCTATTTGTTCCCAGATGGCATTTCTACATGCAGTTAGGGAAGGAGAAGTACAAAAATAATTCTAGGTTTTATTTAGAATACTATTAAAATACTTTCATTAACTATAAGTTAATGGAAAACCTTTCATGTTTTCATTCAGTAAATATTTATCAAATACCAACTTTGCACAAATTCACAAGCTAGGTGCTGGGTGGGAAGTTGTCATAGAATAATGTAAAATACTTTCACTTTGCACCAGAGGCTCACATTTTGGTGGTTAAGATGGAGCTGTTTTCAGAACTTTGTGGCTAAGTCACTCCCCTGTCCATTCTTTTCAGTAATTCATTTCCTTATTCTTTATTTGTGTAGTTTCCTATCTGCACACATTTTTGGAAGGCTGGCCTGGCCTGTAATGACTGTGTATGGCATTCAGGATCAGCTGTTTTTAGGATCGTCACCTCCGTAGAGTATTCGTAGAAAACCTATGAGCAAGAGATGACAGTGCCTTGCTGGGGGCTCAGCAGGGCTCTTGTGGATGTGCAAAGGCCTGAAAGAAAAGACAACACATGGAGAAGAAATTGCTGTTCATCAGTTAGAAGGCATGGAGGTGTAGGAGTGAGCAACACTTGTGAGGGTTCTGGAGCTTGCAGGGAATGTGGGAATACCCACCACAGGGGCCCAGCCTGGCATGCATGGTGATTGTGGGGGAGCAGCCAGGGACAAAGCTGGGTCTGTGAGTATGATGAGAGTCACATTAAACAGCTGACTCATGAGACTGATGGCAAATTTCATTGTACAGACTACACATTTGCTGGCCTGCCCAGTCCAGAAATGCTCTTGATCTTCTTCCTCATCCATTAACTCACCCCTGACAAAGTTTGCAAAAGTAAACATTGTCTTCATCTGCATGCTTCTAACTGGGGAAGGAGCAGGGCACCAGTATCCCATGGAATTGATAATACAAGGACAAGGATCACCTTGTTTGGTGTGGAGACTGATGGAGCACAGCAGAGGCTGGATGGTCCAGCTGACAGTGAACAGGGTGGCAAGTGGGAGGATCTCTGTCACTTGTTTTGCCCCTCCAGTGTCTGGTAGAGTGTCTGGTCAAAATGAACTCCCAGCTCTTCTCCTTGACAGTTTTTTGAACCATTGTGTAAGTATTTATGTGTGTGCATAAACATTGGAGATGTAATGATTGTCTTTAAATAGGGATGCTTCATCACATTTTTAACCAAAATATCAGGAGACAGACACATGAGCATGGACGCAGCCACTGGAAGACCAGTTTCTCTGCATTTGCATTCACTGTAGAGGGCAGTATGACCTTGAGGAAGAAAGTGGGCTCTGTGGCCCAATGGACCCAGGATTGGAAATGACCAGACCTCACAGTCTGTGTCTTAGTTAAGGAAAAAGTCAATCATAGCACAAGTCCTTTAGGTTGTGGTGAAAATTAAGTAGACAGATACAAGAAAAGTTTGCACATGATAGGTCCTTAAAGATGGCAGTCTCCTGCTCTATCTGTTGAAAGTTGTCAATCAACCAGCCTCTCTCTGGCCCTGTCTGATGCGTTCAGGGAAGTCTGATGTTTGAGATTCAAGATGGCTTGAGGTGCATATGAATCAGCAGTGCACATAATGTATGCTCATGTATGCAGTTGTGTACATGTGTATGTTTGTGTGTGTCCCTGTGTGGACCTATGCATGTGTGTGCATGCCTATGCATTTGTGTGTGGCTATGGTGAATTTTCCTTTGGCTGTCTTTAAACTGAAGAGGCATGGGGTTTTAAGACCTGGCTCTCCCTTGGCCCAGGAGCACCAGGGAAGGGATAGAAGCCATGTGCCCACCCTCTCAGCCCATGTTCTTCCACTCAGGTTCCCTGTGGGTCTGACATGGCCTTATCAGACATTTACCTGCTGGCAAAACTCAGAAACGTCACTCCTCTTTGTTTGAAAATGAAAATCAGTTCAGAAGAAACTCTCTAATCTGTGGAATGCTCTGGGGAGGATGGGCCTACAGCATCTTAAGTGGGCATAATGGAATCCGGAGCTGTCTGGGAAGAAATGAGAAGAAATGAGGGTCATGTGCTGAGTGTGGCTGAGTCTCCTGGTCTCAGGATATTCCAGCAGCAGTTAATGACAGATCGGGTCTGCTGCTGGAAATGCCAGCCCACAGAAGGTAGGTTAGGAGACAACAGCAACAGCCCCCTCTGCACAAGAAGGTCTGGAACAATTTTCAGCAGCTCCTACTACTGTTTTTGCCCTAGAAGCAATAGTGAGTGTGTGTGTGAGAGAGTGTATGTGTATGACAGAAAGAGAAAGGGAGGCCTGTTTTGTCTTCCTTTTGTCTCAGTGAGATATAGCTGCTGGCATATAAATCCTGTGCACACTCACCTGCTAGATTTGGCGTTCTCACTGGCGAGAAACCTTCTGTACTGCCTAAGGCATTGCCTGTGCTTTGTCTGCCTGAGTCATAATGGAGAAAGGCCTGTAACCCCTGTGCCCATGCAAACATAGCTCCAGAGCTGAGCCCAGGCTCCATGGAGTTCCTGGCCCCTCTGGTGGATGCTCTCTGCTCTTGCCATGCAAACCACAGCCAGACCCAGCAGAACACTACCTCCAGACACATGTTGGCCATAGTTCAAGTTACCAGTTGCACTGAAGAGACATAGAACTGCACTTCTGTGAAAGTGGCCCATGGCTGTCCAAAGACCCTTGACTCTTCCAGTTGTGGATGGAAATGACACATTTCTGGCTCATCCTGGAGTGAGCTTGTCAGCTTCAGCTCTGTGGCAGAGAAGCCAGGCTCATGCAGGCAGAATTCCAGGATCTTGGGCAGCCCAGGAATTCCCATTGGAGTCAGCACAGCTTGGCCACTGGGCAGGCCTTTTTCTGTCCGCCTCTATAACATGGGACAGTGGTGGACAGGGATGACTTCTGTATAGTAACTTCAAGGGGACTGTGAACATGGGCATAAATATCCTCAAATCCTATCACCCTGGAAGGAGCAGATGATATGAGTTGTGAGCCCACAAAAACAAAGCCACGGGACACCTCTGGTTGATGTGACCCTCTGACTCTTGCCTCTTGTTAAGGTGGGCCAAAAGGGAGCCATCTGTCCCCCTCTCACAGTGAGAGAGACCATCTTGAACCTGAGGTCAGTCTCCCCTTCCTCAGGCCTGTGTGGGCCAGGCTTGAACCTCGGGACACAGTGTCCTGCTGCTGCCCTAGAATGGTCCCAGCAACTATGCCTAGAGCCTGCATTTCTGCAGAGCTTTAACATTAGTGGACATGAGAGGTCGGTGGATGCACTCAGCCTGTGAATGGTATAGACCCAGCTAACATGTGGCTTCATGTTTAAAGAATTGTCTCCTGCCATCCTGAAATTTCTTCTGAGATAGTAATTGCCACTGGTGAGTTTACAGAGTGGAGGAGAGAGGAAGCTGCTTCTTCCTTCAGCCCTGGGCAGAGGACCTGGGACTTGGGGTAGTACATTGTCTTCCAGGCCCCACCCCAACAGAAGTTATCTGGGGGTGTAGGGCACACTTGGCAGAGGAGGTGAGTAAGCTTTGGACAGAATCTTAGACTCTACTATGTGTATTAGTTTTCTGAGGCTGACATGACTAAATATGACAAACTCGGTTGAGTGTTCGGGGGATACAACAGGAATTTATTCTTTTATAGTCTTGGAGGCCAAAAGTCTGCAATCAAGGGGTCAGCAGGGCCGTGCTCCCTCTGGGGCCTCTAGGGGAGGATCCTCCTGCCTCTTCACACTTCTGGTGGCAGCTGGCAATCCTTGGTGTCATTTTTGGCTTGTGACTGCATCACTCCAGCCTCTGCTTCCAGTCTCACATGGTCTGGGCTTCTCTGTTTGTGTGTCCATATATCTTCTTATGAGGACACCAGTCACTGGGTTTAGGGCACACCAAAATAATTCAGGATGAACTCATCTCAAGATCCTTAACTTTGTTATGTCTGCAAAGACTTTTTTCAAATATAGCACATTCATAGGTTCCCAGTGAGCCCATCTTTGGGGGCCACCATTCTGCCTGGTACATGACTTACAAGCTGTGTTCCTTGAGGGAGTCAAGTTTGCTTTCCAATTTTCCCTGCATCCTTCTGTGAAGATGGGCATGAACTGTGCTCCAGGCTGGGTTGCTGGGAGGGTGAATGGATTAGTGTCTGTTCATGCTCAGCCTCCAGCAAAAGACTGGCAAATTCTTTCATTGTGGGTCATTCTCAAATGGTTTTGTTCTGTTTGGGGTGTCCCTAGTCCCAATCAAGAGTCAGGGTCCAGTTAGAGGGGGACATTTGCACTGTGAACAGTACTGGGTCCTTCAGATTCTGGGAAGATCTGAGTGCCACAACCTGGGTAGCCTCACTTCCTGCCACAGAGGGGACAACTCAGCTTGCCACCTGGAAGAGAGGCTTTTGGCAAGTCTGTGAGTCCCCAAGATATGCCCAAGGCGAGGCATCTCAAAGGCTTGTGGTGACTCCTTCCCAGCATCCAGGAGAAGGCTCATTCAGGACACTCCTGGGAGAACAGTCACGCCATGACTTGGTGTCAGTGGAGGAAAGCCTCAGCTGCCTGTCCACCTTATAGGTGAGATTGGAAGAAATGAGGAAGAGATTAAATACTCAGACTAAGTATCCATCATTAGCATAAGATGCTTTGCATATTTTACAATCTTGTTTTCAAAGAATGATTTCAAGAGAGTCTCTGATTTACTGCCTGGAAGCTCCCCAAGTGTGGCCCTGCGGCTTTGGCTGTGGAACATTTTTATTGCTTCTTTCACTCGCTGCTGTCCTGGGATTCCTGCAATTGCATTTTGCACCCGGAATGTCATTTCCACGCTGGCAATCTTATCGTTCTTTTCTGACCAGGATGGTCTGGAGATTTGAGAGCTCCTGGCCAGGCTGAGGAGGGGTCAGAAGCTAAGGGCTGAGATGGGGGTTGAAGCCCAGGATTCCCACCCTCCCTCCCAGGCCTCAGTAGGTGCTGTGCACACAGGCCTTCCCAGTTCCCTCCCTGCTGGCTGGAGTGTTAATGGAGAAAGGCTCTCCCAGCCTGAAGGCCCAGACCAGCGTTTCATAAGCAGGGTCAGCACTGAATCAGGGCATATGGGAGGCCATCTCAGTCTCTCCTTGCAGACCCCAAGGTGGCTGCGCTCACCTGGGAACACACCTAGCCTAACGAGATTGGAGCATCCACCATGGGAGACTGGGCCTGCCACAAGACAGGAAGTGGGTGGGAGCTGACCAGTTGGTGGCTACTCATTGTCGCCTGGGAGATACCATGAGGGATGGATTGCAAATTTCTGGCTTGAGGACCCTGAGGCTGGGCTGCTCTTCCTAGACTTTGAGAGTGATTTATCCCTGATGAAGGGCTTCCTGGGTGCCCAAGGCTTTGGACAGTGCCTTTTTGGATTCAGCTGCCTTTGTGATTGAGCTCAGATATAGTGAGGGAGGCTCCTTAAAATCCTGATGCAAAGCTGCTGCAGGCCCTGAACAGCAACCTCCAGGACAAGGGCCTCTCCTGGCTGCATTTGGGAAGCAGACAGGGAGCAGGGGTGGCTACACCCTCCCAGGGGGTGAACTGCATTAGCTTGGAGCTGCCGGGGTAGGGAGAGGCTAGCTAGACTGCTGCTGCCATTTGTTATCTTTTGTCACTGAGGGCTGAGAAATGGGCATTTTCCAGAATGATGAAGATGCTCCCCAAGGGCTTGGCACAGGGTGAATGTGTCATGTCCATCCCAGCCGACTGTTGGCACCAGCTTGGCTGGATTCTGGCCAGCGTCCTGTAGCTTTTTCTTCTGTCCCTTCTCAGACCTTGCCAGAGTATTGGGAAGCACATGGGAGCCAGAAGTCCAGCCACAGCTGGAGGGCATTGCCATCCCCTGGTGCCTTTCCTCTAACCCAGGGTATAACGAGGCCTGTCATGAAGGAGTGCCGAGAGGTGCTTCTACTATCTCTGACTGGACAGTCACAGAAAAGCACTTTGCTAAGGGGTCTCCTCCCTATTAACTGTGCATGCTGCAGGCCGAGAGTATGTAGTGTGTGCACGTGTCAGGAGGGAAAGCCTTAGGAGTGGGTGGTCCAGGGCGCAGGCAAATGTTAGCTGAGGAACAAGCCCACTGTCCTCACATAGGCTGGGCTCTGACCTGCCATATTAGAGGTCTGGTTGCTGGCCAGGGAAGCCTGTGCTTTGCCCAGCAGGAAGGCGAGGATAGGGTGAACCAACCACAAGATGGCCTTTATTGGCTTCTCCCTCACCTCACCTGGGATAGTGTGAGACCTTATACCCAGATGGCCTTGCTTGACCCCTGAGTGGTCCTGGAACATGTAAGCAAAGGCCCATCTTGCTGCCACTCAAGGCCAGGTGACTTCTCCCCCAGGAAAAGTCCACTCTGTTATTCTCTCTTTGACAGACTCCTCTTCCTGCTTCTCCCTCCTTCCCTCAGCTCCAATTATTCTCTGGTCCTGAATGTGCCTCAGGGCCATTGCACATACCGTTCTTGCTCCCTGGCTCTTTTTCTCCAGTTGGTTACGGGGTTCACTTCCTTCTTGCTCCAGGTCTCATGGAAGTTATTCTCTGGGAGCTCCCTGGACCCCTCACCTGCAATTCACCATCATTCCTCCCTCAACCTCGCTCCTCCCTCCCTTCTTGTCCTGTCCGCTTACTTTGGTCTCTTTTTGGCCTTAACCGCTGTCAGTTGCTGCTTATGTTGTGACATATCTTGTTTATGTCTATCTCTCCTCTTGAATGTAAGGCTCTGGGGGAAATGACTTCGTCTTTGTTGTTCTCTGCTGGGCTCCCAGGAGGCAGAACAGGGCCTGTAAACAGGACGTGGTCTAGTGTCTGCCCTGTAAGAGGGGAGGGAGGGTGTGAAGGAAACACAATGTCCCCATGCTCAGACACCAGCGCCCCAGAGATTGCCTGTTTGTTGACAGCACTGATGCTTGGTCACAACGTGCCTCTCCATCTTGTTTCAGACTGCAGTTTTGGCCTCTGTCTGTCCCAACACAAAGCCCAACCAGGCCCAGGGCAGACACACACAGAGAGACCTGAGTGTCCAGTCTCTTCTCAGCCCAGCATCTGGGAGGAGGGCAGCAATGCATGGAGCATTCCCCAGCCTCAAAGGATAACTTTGTAGAGCCGAATCTTATTAAAGAGCAGACAACATTTAAAACCAATTTGAAGTCGATGAATGTTCACCCCCCTCCACGCATTTTAACGGCCACTGACACTGTACCTTCTAAATCCGTTTTATTCTGGTTTGAACAGCTCCACTCCATGGAAATGGCTTAATCGGATTCCACTGTTCCTCCCAGGCAGACAACTCAGGGGTGGTGTGTTTATTTTCCAGACTTGCTAGACTGTATGAAAACAGACAGCTTGTACCTGCGCCAATGTGGCGTCTGTATTTTGGGCAAGGATCGAACATAAATATACTATTTTGAGGGTGCCTGGCCAGACTTTTCCTCCTCTCCCCAAATCCCAAGTGCCAAATCTTTCTGCATGCAGTTAATTCTATAGTTAGTACTTGCCTCTCTCCTATTGTGCTATTATTTAAAGCTTGATTTCTTTGAAGAGAAGGATGCTTCAGGATGCTGCCTGGCTGGGCTGGGAACCTGACCCACAGGCCAAAAGTCTATGGCTTCTTTTCCAGGTGGAATCAGTTGCTGGGAATTGTGATTCTACTCACAAGAGCCATCATTTCAAGAGAACCTAGAATGAATGTATACACTCATCAACTCATTAAGTCTTGCAAGAACCTTGAGGAATACCTTTTTATATACCAGATGTAAAAACTGAGTTTTCAGAGAAGTAAGTGGCCCACATAAAAATAGCTGTGAGATAGGATTTGAGTCTGCATCAACTGCATCCCCAGGACTCGGATCTTACACATTTGATTACATGGCTTTCCAGAAGCTATATATTGAGTGTTTTGGTTTAAATTTGTGTTCAACTTATGCCTTGATTGTTTGTTTATTTCTGAACATGATAATGAATTAATTGATGTCGTACATACAATATGCTGTCAGATTGCAGCAGTCATTCTAGTGAGGGGGCTCCTTCTATCATTACCACTGCAAAGAGCTTGGAAATGGGCCTGTGTGCAGGTGACAGTGTTGCCTCTGGGCTGACTCACCTGCCCAAGGCATCACAGGGGACAGATCTGCTGGTCCAGGGGGCAAGTGGCTCCTGTGATTATAAAGGCAGAGCCATGTCTGCTGACATAGGCAGCAGGTGAGTTGGAATACAGACCCTGATGGGTTAGTCTCCTTCAGGGTCCTCCAATGGTGGCCCAAAGGCCAAATCAGGCTCTCAGTCTGACATTGTAAATTAAGTTTTATTGGAACATGGTCATGTCCATGTGTTTAATTATTGTCTGTGTTTCTTATGCAGCCCAACAGCAGTTGAATAAGGACAGAGACTATATTGTCCATAAAGCCTAAATTATTTCCAATCTACCTCTTTACAGAATTACCTGACCTTTATAAAATATCCATTTTTATCTGAAACCATCTATCCTTCTAGAGAAGAAGTTGACTGACTCCTGATCTCTCCTGGGCACCTGGTATCTTCCAGAGACCCCAGAAATCCTAAGCAATCCTTTCTGGGACCCCAGCTACATAGACCATCCTGGTCAGCAGTTGTTGAGTGAACCTCAAGTAAACACAGGGGTTAGAAAGCTGAAAAGTGTAGAATGGGTTTCCATGTGGGGAACAGCTTGTTTCTCCTACACCAGAAGTCAGAGCACACTTCCAGATGGTTCTGTCAGACCCTAGGGGATGCTTCTCACTCGGGCAGGTATGGGACTATGTTCTCCTCTGCCATAGGCTAGGATAATTGTGGAGTCTGGCTTCTGAGCCTGCCAGGCAAGGCCTGCCTCACCCCCACTGAGAAGCAGCTGCCCTGTGGCACATCCTGACTCCACTCCACTCCTCCCAGGGCTCTGAGCACAGACAGGTAAAGAGTCTGCCCAGGGGTCATGGACAGAAACCATCCCACAAGGAAGCTAAAAGGGTAGAGTTTCCATCTGCTTTGAAGGCTTCATGAACAGAATGGATGGGTGCCTGGGCTGATAGTGGAGTCATCATTCAAGGCCAGCCTTGGTCATCTTCCCATCATGGAACTCTGGGCCAGTTTCTACCAACTTCTGGCATCATAAGCAACTACTTTCCCATTTCTATGAGGGGAGCCTGGCAGGATGGTGCTGGCAGAGGGATCAGCACTCCATAGCCACATGGTCCACAGGGTAGAGACAAGGCTTCACAAGAGGCCTTGAAGACTGTGTGCTTTGGTTCATGGTCTTGCCAAGGTGATAGATGAGGGTGGAGTTTGTCTCTCTCCCTATGTTCTGGCTGATCCTCACAGTCAGCCTCGCTTTGCGGCTGATAGGAGATCCTGGGGGCTCTGCTCTGCCAGCCCAGCTCAGGCTCAAAGGAGAAAATGACTGACACTCCCTAGTTGCCTATATCAGGTCTTCAGTGCACCCAGCACTCAGTGATGCTAGTGTTCCTTTGCTCTCTGCAAGGCACCATGAGTCACGAGGTGCTTCCTATGTCTGAACAGGGAACACAGACCCAGTGAGGGCAGCATATTCTGCTATACCCTTATTTATTCATAAAACCCCTTGTTAAATCAGACTTTCAACAATGTTCAGGATGAGACTCAGACATCTCTGTTGTATAATTACTTGATTTTGTTTGATTTTATTCACAAAATAATTAGCCTACTAAGGATCTAATTATTGCTAAGGCATGCATTATCGAGATCAGCCCCAGGCAGCTTCAGGAGATTAGCAAACATTGTTGCCTCTGGACTCAATCTCAGATACAATAACATTTTGAAATCGGTTATTTTCTTTTAATAAGACCCTTGATTTACCCAGGTCCCAGCGTTGGTCATGCATTGTTTGCGCTTTGCTACATTTTCAGGGCTCTAGTTTTCTTTGAAAGACAACAATGTTTCCAATTGAAAGTTGACTCAGAAAACAATGACTCCAAACTCAAGGTCAAAGCTCCTCTCTAATCCAAAGTAAACAGAGTAATTCTTTTATCTCCAAGGCTCTGGGAGATTAAGACAGCATCATTCCCTTCCCATTTATTAAAGGTGCAGGATCCTCGTGTCATGGCAGATACCCGGTCTCAGGAAAGTCTAATTAGAGAGATGAGCAGATAAATTGAGTGGTTTATAATTTATCTAATCATGAAGTCAACTTTGCCTGGGGCACGTTGTGTTCACAGGGAGAGATTCTATCTAGCATGTGCTCTTATGATCTGGGAAAAGAAGCCGCCTTTGCCTCTCTTGTCTTGGCCCATTGCTTCAGAAAATTTCTTTCTGCAACTGAGAAGACCTGGGCCATCCTCGGCGAGGACCATTCCTGGTTCAACTGAGTCCTAGAGGTGTGCTTTGGGCAAATGCCCTGGCCTCTTTGAGCCTAATTTTAACGCTTGTGGGAATTTCATGGAAAAACACATCCCATGCATATAGTGCTGGCCTGCTTGGTTTCCTCCCAGCCTCCCTTACCTTTGCCTGCTGGGTTCAGGGCCAGAGTGAGGCCCTGCCTGCTGGGCTCAAGCCCATGTCTCATGAGTTGGGGTCACAGGGAGCCCCGTGATCTGGAGGAGGCCCTCAGTAAATGGAGTGCTGCTATGGGTTCTGAATCTATGAATGGTTTTCCCAATGGCAACTTGTTCTGACCATGGAATGTATTTGTTTATTTTTTAATGAGAGTACCTTGTTAAAAATTATGGGAACTTTATTTGGGGACAGGAAGCAGGGTGCGCCATGGCCTCAGAATTGCCCTAATATAGTCCTGAAAGGAGACCCCTTGGGCACAGAATCACTAAGCCTGGAGTTAAGCAAGGCTAGGAGAGTTTAGCAACTAAAAGGCATGACCACCCCACACCAATCCTCCACCTTCCACCCCCCACCCCCCACCCCACCCCACTCCACCCCACCCTCAGTTTCCTCTGCATGATAATACAGGTATCCATTTTATGGACTGGCCCCGAGGATTACATGAAACAGTGTCTGCTTCATGGAAAGAGTCCAGCAGAAGTTTTTTTTTTTTTTTTTTTTAGTTGGAGTCTCACTCTGTCGCTCAGACTGGAGTGCAGTGGCCACTCCCGGCCACCACAGCCTCGACCTGCTGAGCTCCGGTGATCCTTCCGCCTCAGCCTTCCAAGTAGCTGGAACTACAGGCGCACACTACCACGCCCAGCTAATTTTTTTGATTTATTGTAGAGACGAGGTCTCGCTTGCCCAGGTGGGTCTAGAACCCGCGGGCTCAGGTAATCCACTCACCTCAGCCTCCCAAAGGCGTGGGATTACAGGCTGAGCCACCGAGCCCGGCTCAACAGAAGTTTTTAAATGTAAATATTCTCTGATAGTGAGGATAAGGTACGCTCATTTCAGACATTTGGAAAATACCCGGGAAGGTATAGAAGAAAACATATGTCTCTCTCTCATCCTTGGATGATGATGAGTGGTTGGTGGTTTTCTTTGACTTCATGGAAGATACTTTCAATATTATTTTTAGCCTATCTACAGAAGTGAGTCAAGGGCATGGGGAAGAGCAAGAAACATACTGCTCTTGTCATTGTCACTGAGATTGGTCATTTCTCCCCATCTCTGAAGATGACCTGAGTCAAGGCACTTTGCTGTAGGCTGCCAGCACTGAGTGAGGTCAGGGGAGCCACTGGGACCAAACATGGTCCACTGGTGTCCTGGCTGCACCCCATATGACCCAGACTGCCTGCCTTGCTGGAACAGACTACCCGTGGCCAAGAGAGGACTTGAGCAGGGGCCAGGCTGGAGTGGCCAAAGCAGGAATTTGTCAGAATATTTCAACTAGAGGAAAAGTCAGTGGTCCACAACTGAGTGCAAAGGAGCAAGGGACACTCTGAGTCCAGCCTCTTGAAGGGTCAGGGGAGAGTGACTTTCTAGTTGGCAGGTCAGCAGATGGGGGCTCCAGGCAGAGAGGATGTGGAAGGTCAAGTAGACCCAGAGGGTGGGCCAGAGCAGGTCCAGAACAAGGTCCAGAATCCTAAAGTATGGTTGACAAGGGAGGCAGTTGTTATCCCTCTCCCAGTAGAATAAGGGGTGGGAGCATGAGTGCAGAGTGGGTGCTATCCAGGAACTCAGCACATTGGCCATGAGGCTTGGGTATGCAATACGGCCTAAATAGGGAATGTAGGAAGGAGCAGGGGTTAGCCAGGCACTAGGTAATGGGCACTGAGCACTAGGTACTAGATATTGAGCAGGGCAGTGAGAATAATCCCGAGTCCCCAGCCACCCCTGCCCTGTCTGCTCTACATGGAGAAGGGGTTAGGGATTGGGAGATCTAGGTGGGCACTGCCCTCAGAGGGTTTGTAGTTGACCAGGCAGAGCACATGCTCATGAGGGGCCCTGGCATGTGGACTGTGTGTGCCAAGTTCTTTTCCTTGGAGTTAAGAAGGTGGAAGAGCAGCCCAGGATTGCAAGAGAGACAGAGAGCCTCTTCCTGGGATGGACAATTCCCTCTCAGCACCCAGACCACATGTTCCAGGGCTGTGCTCCTCAGTGGAGATGAAGATGAAGGTGAGTGCAGACATGACTGCCTGCTTCACCCCTATAGCATCCTGCCTTGAGTAAAGACTCTTGCTGCCCCCAGGACAGCCTCTGCTCCTTGGTCCTGTGTGACCATGAGTAGGATGCTTGGCCTCTCTGTGCCTCAATTTTCTTATCTGTATTGAAGGTAATAGCAGAGCCTCCCTGTGTTATACAAAGGTAAGACAAGTGAATGCATATGAAAACAAGTGCTTAGTGTACAAGTGTTATACAATATATAAAAAGACAAAATTTAATTAAAATATGAAACAATTTAAAACCACTAAAAATGTAAAGGAAAATAAAATAAATGAAACAAAATAGGAATTAACTTAGAAATGTAACCCCATAGAAATAAACTGTTCTAAATGGCTTTAGGACAGTAATTTCATTGGACATTTTTTGTGAGATATATCCTCACACTGAAAATAATTTTAAAATATTTTTATTAAACAGATTGTTAACAATAATCTCTGTATTTCCATTCTGGCTACATACATACAGACACACATTTGCATATATGAATATACATATAAACATGAGACAATTTAAATATCAAAGATGATGGTTACAATTAACAAAGTACATGTAATAAGTTAAATATAGGAGTTCGTAATGACCTTCAAAAAACATTGCTGTCTTTTAGAAAAATGAAAGAATCAATGAATTATTCAGAAAACCAGTAAGGGGAAGAATCAAGCATTTATCAGCCTTTCCTTCACAAAATGGAACAAGGTAATCAGATGGTTGATGAGAAAAATATCTTCTTTAGAGAAGAATAATAGCAGATGGGTTAAGAAGAAATGGCAGTACTAGAATTTCGACATTTGCAATCCCTAATTTAAAAAAAAGAAAAATAGATCCAAGCAATGGCCAACAAGAGCTAAGAGGGAACTTCATAACAGAAAAATCTGGTAAGCACATACTGATCAATGTTTTTATATATATTCCTTATCTATGTAATTTAAAACATACATACTCTTATATAAGACAGGTAATAACACATTACACAATATTAATATATTTGTATATTATATAAACAAATATAATGCTAGTTACACTACCTATCTCAGCATAAACCAGTAGTATGTTGTCCTAATTACCACAACTTTACAGGAAGTCTTTAAATTAACAACTAATCTTATCATCATAAATGTGTTTTGTCTTCTTATTATGCCAGCGCATCAGGTGGCCAGTGTGACCCAGGAAACATTCTTGCATATGAAGTGAGCCCTGCATCCACCCACTCTCCCTCTCAAGTGACAGGTCCCTGGGGACAGATAGGAACCCAAAGTAACAGGTTTTCCATCCAGAGCTGGAGCTGAACCCAGACACAACAGAAGTGTCTGTTGAAGTCCAGAGTAGGCCCTGCTCTGGTTTCAGAATCTGTGTTTTTTTTTTCTTTGAGTTGGAGTCTCACTCTGTCACCCAGGCTGGAGTACAGTGGTATACTCACGGCCACCCCAGCGTCGACCTGCTGGATTCTGGCGATCCTTCCACCTCAGCCTTTCAAGTAGCTGAAACTATAGGCATGCACTTCCACGCCCTGCTAATTTATTATTATTATTATTATTATTATTATTATTATTATAGAGACGAACCCACATGCTCAGGCAATCCACTCGCCTCAGCCTCCCAAAGTGCTGGGATTACAGGCTGAGACACCAAGTCCAGCCTGTACTTTTTTCTTTATTGCTAAAGTGCAAAACATGCTTATTATTATGAGTAGGCAGATGTGTGGCCTTCACTTTGGTCCTCTCCCTTGAAGCCAACCTTGAGGACAGAAGTGAGGAAGCACCTGGCCTCTCCCCTCTTTGCATGTAAAATTCCTCACAGGCACACATGACCCTGTAAGAACGCTCTCTGTACAAAGAGCAACAAACTCTCTACATGACTCTAGGACTTGATTTGTTTATTGAAGAAAATCCTATAGATGTTACTTCTAAGATATATATGTAAGCTTAGATTAAACAATAGCTGCCTGATATGTCATAGTAAGAAAGACAAGCCGGGCTCGGTGGCTCAGCCTGTAATCCCGCGCCTTCGGGAGGCTGAAGTGAGTGGATTGCCTGAGCCCACGGGTTCTAGACCCGCCTGGGTAAGCGAGACCTCATCTCTACAATAAATAAAAAAATCAGCCGGGCGTGGTAGCACACGCCTGTAGTTCCAGCTACTTGGAAGGCTGAGGCGGAAGGATCGCCGGAGCCCAGCAGGTCGAGGTTGCGGTGGCCAGGAGTGGCCATTGCACTCCAGTCTGGGCGACAGAGTGAGACTCCAACTCAAAAAAAAAAAAAAAAGAAAGACAATACCAAGATCATTGATCATTACTAAGCATCTGTTAGGAGACAATGGTTTAATAGTATTTTGAGTTTGAGGATATAACCAATAAGGATGTACAAGTTACTATTTTAAATTCACTTAAAATAATTCCTCTGGATGAAGTTAAGCTACCAAGCCGACACATATTTTGATTCATTTGTTTCCTTTTGCTTTCAATATTTAGGTTTTGTTAACAATGTTGTATATCAAGTGTCTGATACAGGAAGCACAGCAGGCATGTATCTTAGGTACTTTCTAAAAAAGCATGATTGTAAATTGACAAATTATAGTTTTATATATTTATAGGTTACAAAGTGATGTTATGATTTATGAATACAATGTGGAATAATTAAATCAATCTAGTTAACATATCCATCATCTCAAATACTTATTTTTTGTGCTAAGAACATTTGAAATTTACTCTCAGGGATTTTGAAATGTACAATATACTATTACCAGCTATATTCATCACACTGTGCAATAGATCTACAAAAAACTTACTGAAAGATATTTGCATGGCTTTAATGTTCTTTTCTTCCTTTTTCTTTTTCTTTTGCCACAAGAACAGTTTTCTTACCAACATTTTTGTCCATGAAGTCCTCCTGTGCTAGAGATGGTATTTGTATAAGACAGAGTACCCAACGTGGAATGCTTGGCCATGCTTTTAACTTTAACAAGAACTTCAAGCTTATTGTTAAAAAGATAATAACAATAAAATATTCCCACCTGATAAAGAGGGTGCTCATTTCCTAACTGTGCCAGCACTGATTTTTTTGACACCCAATGGGAGGTAGGTGGTGTCTTATTGCATTTGCAATCTTCCTGGCTCTCTTAACCTTAGTATCAGCTGACAATCATAGAGCACCAGGCACTATTCTCATTGCATGGCTTGTACAAGTCCATTTTGTCCTCATGATGATTTATGAGGATATGCTGTTATTATCCCTATTTCTAGATGAGGAAGAACACTGAGGCACAGAGGGTTAGGGCCTAGGTCAGGGCCCAAAACAGGAAGTGTCAGCACTGGGTCCCGGACTAAGTAGCCTGGCTAGTGGAGCCCTCCCCTGTGCTGCTGGTTCTGTGGTCACTCTTGATAATAGCAGTTCCTGTTTATCCATAATTTTAAAGACAAGGAAGATGGCCCCCCAGTTGTCCTGAGCAGATAAAGTATAGCAGCCCTAGGAAGATATCAGACCAGAGAACTTGATTCAAATATTGTGTTGTGGTGTCCCTCAAAAAGGCAGAACCACATCTGTCCTCATTCTGTTACTTCTTTTTTTGTCTGGTACCCCTCTGCCTTTCTCTTATAAGAATCCTTATGATAATGGTTCTTGAATGACTTGACCATTCAGAATAATTTTTTCATCTCAAGAGATTTAATAACATCCACAAAGTCCCTTTGTCACATAAGGTCACCTTCATAGGTAACAGGGATGAGGCTGTGGATATCTTTGGGGATGTTATTCACCCTGACCTGTACCTGTACTCCAGGCATTCCTCAGCACGTGCAGCTCTGAGCATGCATATGGAGGGGCCGTGCCCTTAGGCTCTATAAAAGTCCTTGTAGGGGCAGCCCTCCCCCACCCCATCTCCATTTCTGCTCTGTGTCAAGTGTCACCTCCCTGATCAGTCCCCTATCCAGTGAACGTGTACTGACTGGTTGGTGGGATGCAGGTATGCCCAGCATCCAGTAGGGTTCTCAGGAGGATGAGGACAGACTATTCAGCATGCACCACAGCTATGAGGCCACTGGGGATCCCTGCAGACCAAGCATCACAGAGCAGAGAGACTCAGGCTGGGTCTGAAAAGCAGGCTGGCCTGGAGTGGCACAGCCCTGGGTACTGAGGTTGTCATAAGGAACATGATGGGGATGAAAGGGTAACTGGCAAAGAAAAGCAGAAACCAGGCATTTAGATATGCCAGTAAGCAGCACCACCCTGCATGAAGGAGAAGTCAGAGGCTGGCATGGGATGGCATAGTTCTCAAGGGACCATGGGCACACTGGCCATGGCCTTGGCCAACCGAAACAGTCATTTCTGGGCTTCACTCCTGAGAAGGTGGCTGCTGATGGCTTGACTCAGTGGTTCCACATGGAACCAAGAGCTGGCATGGGGCTTCAGAGTTGGGACAGGTGGCCTGGGGCGGGGTTTATGGCACATAACCCTCCTGTAGCTGTTTCAGCAAACTGTCTGGGGTAAGAGGAGGCAGATGAAATGAAGATATGGACATAATTGCATCACCTAAGAACACTGAGGCCCTGATGGCAGCAGTTGTCTGCCCACCCCTTCTCCCTACCCAGCCATCCCCAAATACACAGACAACAGAACAAAATTAATTCCATCAGCTTGTGCAGCAGTAGCATTCTGGTTCTGTCTCATGATAGTGCTTGAGTTTGATGTTAATCACTTGTTTTTTTTTCAAGATGTTGCCTCCAGTGGAGAGATATTGCTCAGACTCTACAGACCCCATTGTTGGCTCTCAATCTCCAACTGAGGGCCTTTTTCTCACCATATTCTGTTCCAGTTCTGAGTGTTTCCTTAAGAAATTCTTCCTTGTCTCTGCCTGGACACCCATGGCCATCATTCCCAACCAGTCCACCCAGCACTTGCTGTAAAAGTAAAAGCAACTCATTGGTACAAGAACTCTGAACCTGATATGAAATGGGATTGAAAGAAACCAGGTTACAGGATAGCCATGGGTAGAAGAGACAGACCAGGCCCTGGAGATCCTCTTGGAAGATCCTCTCCTGCTAGCCCTACCTTACCTCAGAGTTAAAACATACAAAAGTGACCTTATGAAAACCCAGCAAGAGAGGGATAGGACACATGTGGGACTGGGCAATGGCTGAAACATAACTGTTCTCACCACAGACATCTAGGGTGGAGTCTTGGTTCTGTCCCCTTTGCCTGCCTAATCTCAGGTGAGCCTCTTTACTTCCCTGTCAGAGAGGGCTAGTGGGAGCACCTGTCTCTTCAGTTCCCCAAGAGGGAGAACAGAGCAGGGTTTTGAAACAAGCTAAGCACAGTGCCTGGAGAGCATTAGCAATCGTGATCATAATCATCTTCATTATCCTTATATGAGAAACATGACAGCACATTCCTGAGGAGCATCAGATAAGATCTGAATAAATGGAGAGACATCCTATAAAATGAGCTTAGCATAATCTTTCTCAGTGTGTAAGCTATTGGCTCTCTTGCTCACAGAGAGAGAGGGAGAGAGAGAGAAAGTATGTGTGTGTGTGTGTGTGTGTGTGTGCGCGCGCATGCGTATGCATGTGTGTGTGTGTGTGTGTGTGTGTGTGTGTGTGTGTGTGTGTGTGTGTGAGAGAGAGAGAGAGAGAGAGAGGAGAGAGAGAGAGACTGTAATGGATACCTAAGCACCACATTGGGCTACCTGAGTCCAGTTCTCTGAGGGTGGGTCCCAGTTGATTCTCAGAGACAGGGATCTGGGAGGCAATCCGCATGGGCCCAGTGCTTCCCTCTGCTTCCTCATCTTATTGCCCTCAGATGACACACAAAGAACAAAAAGCACAAAAACACATGTGAATGAAGAGAACTGGAGCCAAGACAATGTTGGGAAGAAGTCTACTCAATGGTAGAGCTGGAAAGTATCACAAGTGACCACCAACTCCAAATGGCCAAAGAAACCTAAACCAAGGTCTTCCATGGAGAAGATGCCAACAA
Organism: Tarsius wallacei; assembly: GCA_963574415.1. Classification (NCBI taxonomy): domain Eukaryota; kingdom Metazoa; phylum Chordata; class Mammalia; order Primates; family Tarsiidae; genus Tarsius; species Tarsius wallacei. The sequence goes on along the minus strand of CAUYQG010149853.1, from coordinate 1,841 downwards.
GAAATGAGTCTCTTGGAGCCCTAGGAAGCTGAAAAGGCCAGAAATGGAAAGTAAAAGACACCTGAGATGTTGGATACTGGGGGTGTCCGAAGCAGGAGAGTTGATTAAAAACCCTTACAAGGAAAAGTTAGACCCCAGCTTTCTCACAGCACCAACACAGTGTACTGAAGAATGACCTCTGAAAAGGAAAAACAGATCCACTCTGGACACTGGGACATGTAAAAGAAATAAAATTATATCAAGGGCAGTGGGGAAGGGGGAAGCTCTGAAAATGGAGTCATGTAGCATGCTTGTAACTTCTGTTTCTTAGCTTATAGATCTCTCCTCCTCATTGTTTTTTTTTTTCTATAAATGACCAGGAGAGATCAGAGACCAGACCTTCTCACCTTCCAGTCTCTGGCCTTTGTCACAGAGATTAACTGCCTTCTTTATTGTACCTCATGTCCCTAACTCAGACCAGATGGTACCCAAGATGCCACAGTTGTTGCATCTTCAGTGTTGAATGTTAAAAAATACCTTTCCAAATGAAAAAAGACCACCTTGGCTAGTCAGATCCTTGTAGCTATGCATCAAGCTTTACATAGAAGCATACCGAAATTATGTTAAACTTTCCTAAACATTGTCCTCACAAGCAATTTCAAACTTCTACAATTCAGAATATTGACTTCCATTCCTTGGAATCTGTGCCTCTAAGATGGCTCCTCCTCAAGCTTTTCATGTTAATAAACTCTCCTTAAACTAGATTCTGACCCTTTTGATTATCTTAGGCTGGCAAACACCATGATCAACCAAAGACTGGGGTGAAAGTTGGGTGACTGAGTGAATAATAAGCATGTAGAGACCAAGTCCCACTAGTCTCTGATCTGACTGGGCTTCCTGAATACTTGCAGTTGGACTTAGACTCTTCCATTCCTTCTCCAGCAACCTGTCAGGTCTCTTAGATCACAGACCCCCAGCGACAGAGCCAAGTTGCTCCCTTGTCTTTTGCCAGTTATGCCCAGGGCTGGGAAGGCCCACCTACCACACAGAGCTTCCCATCATCATTCCAGAGTCTTATTGTTAGATATTGGCAGACATTGCTGATCCTTACACATTGGGAAAACCCCCAATATGAAAGACTGGGAGCATAGTCATTTAGTGGATAAAAATAACTCAATCATGACTGAGACAATAAAAGGAAATAAGAAGGTATAAATTTTTTTTTTATATCAGAGAATAAGAATACAACTTCAAAAATTTAAAGTATGAGAGCAGACATCTAAGAAATAAAAAGAGATAAGAAGTAAAGTTAGGAGTCAAAGTTGAGGAATCAATCCAGACAGTACTGCATGTACAAAAAGATAATATGATGAAAATGAAGAAGTAAATATATTTAGAAAAAATAAGAGATTCAAACTAGAAAACTATAAGGTCCAGAAAATGCAAAATGAAATAAGAAGGTATTATCAAATAAATAATAAAGAAGATCTCGAACTGAAGGACTTAAGTGGACTTTAGTTTTTAGAACGGATAAATACTCAGAAAAAGAATAATAAAAAACAAAAAAAAAAACCAGTCTCAAAACACATCACTAGCCGGGCTCGGTGGCTCAGTCTGTAATCCCGCGCCTTTGGGAGGCTGAGGTGAGTGGATTGCCTGAGCCCGCGGGTTCGAGACCCGCCTGGGCAAGCGAGACCTCATCTCTACAATAAATCAAAAAATTAGCCGGGTGTGGTAGCGCGCGCCTGTAATTCCAGCTACCTGGAAGGCTGAGGCGGAAGGATCGCCAGAGCCCAGCAGGTCGAGGCTGCGGTGGCCGGGAGTGGCCACTGCACTCCAGTCTGGGTGACAGAGTGAGACTC
>CAUYQG010149850.1:0-10873 GCA_963574415.1 Tarsius wallacei | reverse complement strand
TCGCTACAATAAATCAAAAAATCTGCCGGGCATGGTAGCATACACCTGTAGTTCCAGCTACTTGGAAGGCTGAGGTGGAAGGATCGCCAGAGCCCAGCAGGTCGAGGCTGCGGTGGCCGGGAGCGGCCACTGCACTCCAGTATGGGCGACAGAGTGAGCCTCCAACTCAAAAAAAAAAAAAAAAAATTGGTGTGCTTTGAGCAAAATAAGGAAAAAATTTCAAAACAATACCTAAAAGTATTATTTCTTCCCCTTTTTTAGATGTCTGGAAGAGTGATCTGAGACTCAGTGTGACTAAGACTTGTGAATTCTCAGACACAGTCGCAATATGCCATACCACGAGAAGGGAGAAGAAAGACTTGACCCTTTCCTATCTCAATAAGCCTTATTGCATTCAGTGTTCCTCTGTGCTTTAACCTGGAGTCATTTCAAATTTTTCTGTAAAAGGGCCAAACAGTATATATATTTTAGGCAATGTGGGCTATACAGTCTCTTTAACAACTACTCAATTTGGTAATTTTAACATAAAATTGGCCACAAAAAATATATAAATGAATAAGTATGGCTGTGTTCCAGTAAAACTTTATTTATATACACTGAAATCTGAATTTCATACAATCTTCATGCAAAATATTATTTTTTTAAACCATTAAAAGTATAAAAACCTTTCTTAACTCATGGGTCATGCAAAAACAGGAGATAGCGAGACACAGTGGCTCACTCTTGTAATCCCAGAACTTTGGAAGGCCAAGGAAGGAGGGCTGCTTGAGCCCAAAGTTTGAGACTAACCTGGGCAATATAGTGAGACCTGGCCTCTACAAAAAAAAAAAAAAATCAGAAAGAATTAGGTGGGCATGGTGGCGCACACCTGTAGTCCTGGCTACTGAGGAGACTGAGGTAGTAAGATCAACTTGAGTCCAGAAGTTAAGGGTGACTGACGGAAGCTGTGATCATGCCACTCCAGTCTGAGTGAAAAGAAAAGGAGGTAGCCCCACAGATCATAGTTTGCTGACTTGTACTTTGACTAGTTAAGCATTAATAAATATTTTTTAACTATACAAATATAACGTACGATTACTTATAAACATAAAATTTGTAAAATGCTGAGTTTGAAATAACTGTCATATATTATTTACAGAAGTTTATACATATTGATATTTAGAATTACAGTACCTTTTCTCTGATATCACTTTTAACTTGCTCATCTTGAGTTACTTCATTTCACCATTGCAGACAATCTGAAAGAAAAGTATTCATGATATTAAACATTTATAATTCTGTTTTCTATAAATGTCATAAAAGTTTTCATTATGCACAGCATAAGATAACACTAAAAACCAAAAAAGAATGCTTGATTTGTATGTGCTTCTTGTGGGTCACTTCTATGTGCCATGTATAACTATTAAAAGACCTAAAACCAGAGAGAGCAGAGTATCTGGTTTCTGAGCGGGAACCTCTATACTGCCAGCGATGAAAGAATTAAATATGGTTGATATTGAGAAAGGCAAGAAGATGTTCAGAAGTGTGCCCACAGAAAAGGGAGGCAACCACAAGACTGGGCCAAATCTCCATGGTCTCTTGGCAGAAGACAGATCAGGTCACTGGATTCTCTTACACAAACACCACTAAGAACAAAGGCATCACCTGGAGAAGAGACACACTGAGGGAGTATTTGGATAATCCCAAGAAGTACATCCCTGGAACAAAAATGATCTTCGCTGGCATTAAGAAGGTAGAAAGGGCAGATTTGATAGCTTATCTCAAAAAAGCTACTAATGAGTAATAATTGGCCCCTGCTTTATTTATTACAAAACAGAAATGTCTCATGACTTAATTTAATTGATCGTATACACCAGAATTCATATCACGAGTGGTTGACAGAATATCTTTGTTGGACAGCCCCGATTTAACTAAGATTGGCTGTGGTTAAGGGAATAGATCAGTTTTTTTAATTGTAATGGTAATTCCAATTTAATAAATGCTATCACTGTTTCCCCTTCTAAAGATAAGATTGTACTTGATTAGCAATGTTCAACTTTTCACAAAGATGGTGAATAACATCATAAAATCTATTGGAGATCGATTTTATATTTAGATTTATGTAACTGGTTATATGAATATATGTAAATACTGGAGAAGTCTCTTCACTGTCTCTTAACCAAGGAAGACTCACCTGTTTGGTGTTCATTATTAGCCTCTTAAGAGGCAAGGACTGAAGATAAAGTAGCAATGTCTACTTTATATTTTTGGTCTTAACTACACCAATCCAATTAGCATTCCCTGTATCTAAAAATGCTGCCTTTTACTTATTAAAAGGTATTTTAGCATGGTTTAGTGTAATATCAAATAGAGAATAATTAATGCTTATCACATTTTTATAGGTGATCTTTAAGGTCAGATTCTTTTAAAAGTCAGTGTGACAGAAAATAATAGCAAGTTAACCTTTACTTTTAAATTCTTTACTACCTAAATCAGACTAAGTTTTAATTTAGGACTGTCTTTAAACAGCCACCAAAAACATATAAAACTGTGGAACTTCTGTGTGTGTATGAATGGGAATGGTGCTTTTGCCAACTCAGAAGGATTAAATTAGAGGAGATATACACAAATCTACAAATTATGTATGAGCATAAGACTTAAGATCATTAAAAACAAATACACAAAAAAATAAAATACCTAAAAATAAAAGCCAGCCAGGAAAATGTTATCAAAATCCTAGAACTACAAAAATTTAGAAACCTAGCATCATGTAGCTTGCAACCTAGTCTTAAGACTTCTTTTGAGACAGTTTAAATTATCTTTCCTGTCCTAATACTCTTGCTTAATATACTCAAACCAACATAGCACTCTGTGATCAGTATACTCATTGTCCACCATTCACACAGTAGTCAAATGCTGGTAAATGTGTATAATTATTTCCATATAAGAACTTCTCTTCATTAGTAAAAGCTTCTATGCACATCTTCCTACAATCAATAGTTTTCATTTATAGAAAGTATACATTAACACATCTTAAAACAACTTAAACTAAGATTTAGAAACTACCTAGTTTCTAAAAAGACTGAAGAGGAAAGAGGAATGGGTACTTTGCCCCCAGGAACCCAGGAAACTAGAAACCTAGGGACTCGCAAATACCAAAGACGACAGAGGAAGGCTGAGAAAAAGAGCTTACTAAAACTCTAAAAATTGCAAATAGTAACTTCTTACCTCCTCAATACCTCCATGTCCCACCATTGTGGAAAATGCTCAAAAGTCAAGCATCTAAACGCTGACAAATAATCTTCATTAAAGAAATCAACAACCTCAAAGAATTCTGCCTTCTGCTTTCTAAACTTAAGAAGAGTCCCCAAGAAAAAAGGCCAGCTCTCAACCCTGTTATCCTAGGGCTAAACCAGTGTGTCTCTTACAGTCTGCTTTTTGTCACTGAAGCCTAAAGTCAAAGCACTACAAATAAACAAAAAAGTCTTCTTCCTTGGGGAAGTCTGTGTTCATTACAACATGATATAATAGAAAACACAGACGCCTAATAAGCAGAAGTGATGCATCTCACCAAATTTAAGTATAACCTACTCTTTCTTCTTTCTTGGATCATGTTCACCATCATAAAAACATGTAAATTTTTTTTACTTTTTTATTTTTGTTTATTTTTGTTGGTTTTTTTAATTGAGTTGGAGTCTCACTCTGTCGCCCAGGCTGGAGTGCCATGGCACACTCAACCTGCTGGGGGCCAGCGATCCTCCCACCTCAGCCTTCCAAGTAGCCGGAACCACAGGTGTGCACAACCACGCTGGCTAATTTTTGATTTATTGTACAGACGAGGTCTCATCAAGTTGCCCAGGCTGGTCTCGAACCCTAGGGCTCAGGCAATCCACTCGCCTCGGCCTCCCAAACTGCTGGGATCACAGGCTGAGCCACCAAGCCTGGCTGTTTTTTATTTCTCAATCAGGACCTTACTGTCAACCACGCTGGAGTGCAGTGGCACAATCACGGCTCACCACAGTCTCAACGTCCTGGGCTCAGGCAATCCTCCCACTTCAGCCTCCTGAGTAGCTGGGACTACCGCATGCCAGTATATCCGGCTAATTTTTTTATTTTTTGTAGAGACAATGTCTACTATGTTGCCCAGGCCAGTCTCAAACTCTTGGGCTCAAGCAATCCTCCCACCTTGGATTCCCAAAGTGCTGGGATTACAAGCATGAGCCACTGTGCCCAGCCTAAATCGTAATTTCCACGTCTTAGAGAAAAAAGCTTTTTTGCTCCCATTTCCTCAATCCAGCTGCTGTCTCATTTCTCTCCTCCTGAAAGCAAAGACTTGTTTAGACACAATGTCAACAAGTCCTCTCTTCCCATTCTCCCTTAAAAATATTGCAGTTAGGTTTTTTCTACCCCACTCCATTCATATTGCTCTTGTCAAAACCAATGACGGCCAGGCACAGTGGCTCACACCTGTAATCCCAGAATTTTGGAAGGCCAAGGGAGAAGGATAGCTTGAGCCCTGGAGTTCAAGGCTATGATGAACCATGTTCGTGCCACTGCACTCCAGCCTGGGTGATAGAGTGAGACTCTGACTCAAAAATAAAAAAAAAGAATGACCTCCATGTTACTAATGCAAGTGCCAATTCTCAGTCCTCATCTTACTTATTCTATCAGCAGCATTTGTTACAGCTGAACACTCCTCTTCGTTTGGCCATACTCTGCTTCCTGCCTACCTCAGTGACCATTTTTAAGTTTCCTTTACTGGAATGCTCAGTGCTCAACTCTTTCTTGTCCTCTTCTACCTACTTTGTTGATCTCATCTAGTCTTGTGATTGCCCAACATCTCCATTTGGCTCTCTAATGATAACACCAACTCAACGTATACAAAACTGACCTTCCCTACCAAGTATGCTCTACCCTTGCTTTCCCCATCAGAGTTAAAGACAATTCTATCTCTCCAGTTGCTCAGTCCAAGACCTTGGCTTCATCTTCATCTCCTGTCTTACAACCCACATCCAACCATCAAGGAATCCTGATAACTCTCCTTTCAAAATACATCCAGAATCTGATCACTTTAACACATCTTGTCTCCTACCTTTGGCCGCCTTTTCTATTCTCAACACAGCACCCTGAGTGATCCTCTTAAAACCTTGGGGAAAAGAGAAGGAAAACAAACAAACAAACAAAAAACCCTGGATACATCTAGTCACCACCCTGTTCAAAGCCTTGCACTGCTGTCCATTTCAATGGCATAAAGGGCCCTGGGGGAACACATAACAACCCTTATCTCCCAGACCTCATCTTCTACCTACAACTCTCTTTGCTCATCTTGCTTTCCTCCAATATGCCAGACTCACTCTCACCTTCGTGGCTTTGTGCAAGCTGTGTGGAATGTTCTTCTGCAAAATATCCCGATGATTAATTTCATCACCTCCTTAGCTCTAGTATCACCCTTTCAAAAAGCTCATCCCAGTCATCCTAGTCAATATTCTAAACTACCTCCAGATCCTAGCAAACCCATTGCCCCTTGCCTAAATCTATTAGACTTTGTCTTCTTCCAGAGCACCGAACATCTTCTAATACAGAATAATTCAAAAATAAACACTTTGATTATTAAGGTCTGAATGTCGGTGTCCCCCAAAATTAATATGCTGGAATGCTAACCCTTAAGTGGTAGTATTAGATGGTGTGGCCTCTGGGAGGTAATCAGATCATGAGGGCGAACCACTCATGAATGGGTTTAGTGCCCCAGAGCTAGCTCTCCCCTTCCACCATGTGAAGGCACAGTGAGAATGTGCCATCTGTGAACCAGGAAAAGACCCTCCAACACCAAATCTGCCAGTGCCTTGATCTTGGACTTCTCAGTCCCCAGAACTGTGAGAAAAAAAATGTCTATTGTTTAAAAGCTACCCAATCTATGGCATTTTGTTACCACAGCCCAAACAGACCAAAACAACTTTGTGTTATTACTGAGTAACTGGTTATACATAAAACCTGTATCAAAACAAGTATTTAAGAGAACAGCTTATTTCTATAAACTGACAAATGCTCAATATATGAGGGGCAACCCCCCAAAAAAAACCTGAATTATATTTTGGAGGGTGAGCCCCTTGTAGTACAGGCTTCTCTGACTAGATGAGTGTTCTAGAAGCTGCATTTTGGAAGAAACATCCCAAGCTGTGGCAAACAGGTGGCTGGTTCTTCCACCATGACATCACACTGCTCAGCACTTTTTGACCAAAAATGGTATGACTCCCATGCCCCACCTTCCCTATTCACCCAATCTCACCCCTATCGACTTTTTTGTGTTTGCTTGTTTCCACAGAAGAAAAAAGTCCTGGAAAGGAAACATTTTGCCTGTGTGGAAAAGGTGAAACAAAAAACAGCAGAAGCACTAAAAAACATCAAAGTTGACAAGTTCAAAAACTGTTTTTCAACTGTGGAAAAAGCCTCTTAACGGGGGTACTGCATCAAACGGAGAGTACTTTGAAAGTGACTGAAGTTTAAACATGTAACTATACAATTTTTTTATCAATAAATTCTGGATTTTTTTTAAGTCCCTCTCATATGCCCATCATAGCGCATACATCAATCCTGCAATCTAATTCATCACAAAGTCTAGCTGCTTGTCACCACTGATGACTACAAAAATAACCACAACAGGTTCCTTTATTTTCTCAAGGCTGTAGAAGTGGCAGATATCCAAGGACATGAGAAGTTACATGATATAATAACTAAGATTTCAGTGGTCACTGTTTGATTTTTAATCATCCTATAAACTAGACAGCTTATTTAACTATGTCTATTGTTCACACACTCTCTCTCTCTGCTAGAATTAAAGTTCCACAATAGCCGGCATCTTTAATCACTAAATGCCTGCCAAGTGTCTAGAACAGTACCAGCACACTGCAAGTGCTGAAGAGATTTCTGAATAAACAAACAAATGCTTTATAGTTTCCTTCTGAAAAAAATTTACTACACAAATAAGCAAGACAGTCTTCATTTTGAAAAATTCAATAATATGGTATACATGGTATACTGGCACACAACATCTATCCCAAATTCTCTCTAAAGTAACCTATCAGTGCCTTTGACACTAGTATCTCTCCACGCTACACTGTGAAGTCAGATATTTATTCTTTTCTTAACAAGAGTGTCAAATTTTCCCACAAAGTTGGCTGTTGATGGGATGTTATCAGTACAGATGCCAACATAGTTCATCCAAGACAGACTTTTTGTTTTCAGATAGACAATAAAACATTAAGTGGTCTGTCTCTGACTTATTAGTTTGGGCAGCAGTTAGTAGAAAAAATTTTTTTTACTGATTTCATCATTTTCAAATATTAGAAATATATATAATCTATGACTGTTACAGTTGGTGAACTCTCTTGACTCGTGTCACTATAGAGAAATTTATTTTTCTGTTTTCTACATAGGTCTTTAACATCGTGTGACATATCAATCCGTGGGCTTATCTTATTGTTATCGTAGAGACGGAGTATCCCTCGTCCAAAAGTACTTGGTACTAGAAGTGTTTGGGATTTTCAGATTTTTTTTTTTTTTTTTGACGGTTGAATAGCCAAAATTCTGAAATACTCCAGTGAGCATTTCCTTTGAATGTCATGTTGGTGCTCCCAAAATTTTGGATTTTGGAGCATTTTGGAATTTTGAATTTGGGATGCTCAACCTGTACTTTAGAACTTTTTAATTTTTTCTTTCTGCATCTCACATAAGCATTTTAGTGAGCTTTTACTCAGTGTAATTTCACACTTATTATGCCTAATAAACATGTAAAATTAAATGCTCACTAAATTCTTACCAATTATGTAACTTTTCCTTTTCTGAGCAGTAAATTCTGCTCCTGTGTAACTTGCTACCTCAGCCCTGTCACTGTGATTTTTTTTAAACAAAATCTTTATTCTATTTATATTCTAGTAATTTGAATTTTAGCTTATGAAATGACTGTAATTTATAGTTGTGTTTTTTCAGTATTGCTGGAGCCATTGCTATACATGGAAAGCTGTTTTTCATAGACAAAACAAAATGGAATAGGAAAACTTGGGTTACCAGTCCATGTGTAAAACCATTAATAAGTAGTTTGTACTGTAAAGATGGACTTTTTAAGTATGTCTCTTGTTGTACTAGTGCTATGAAATGACTCGCTAGATACAATTGTTTATTACTTACCTTTCCAGAGTTTTACATTGGCCCTCCTGTCACACCTCATTCTTAAAAATTGCCATCCTCAAAAATCAGGCATATTTGTAAAGCACAAATGCTAACCCTTTGCACTCAGAGATAATTTGAAGATCAACAACCAGCACTTTTTAATGAAACAGTGAAAAACTAATCACTGTATATCAAATAGTATGGCGCTGGAACCAACTACTTATTGTAATGATATTTGGTTTATAATGAAACTTTGGACATTGAGGAACATATTTACAAAAGAAAAAAAAAAATCAGGCTGGGCACGGTGGCTCAAGCTTATAATCCCAGCACTTTGGGAGGCTGAGGCGAGAGGATTGCCTGAGTCCATGGGTTCGAGACCAGCCTGGGCAACTTGGCAAGACCTCATCTCAATAAATCAAAAATTAGCCGGGTGTGGTAGCATGCACCTGTAGTTCCAGCTACTTGGAAGGCTGAGGCAGAAGGACTGCCGGAGCCCAGCAGGTCATGCTGGGGTGGCCATGAGTGGCACATTACACTCCAGCCTGGGCCACAGAGTGAGACTCCAACTCAAAAAAAAAAAAAAGTCTTGTATTTCTCTGAAAGAGTAAGTCCTGCCAATCATAAGAAAGTAATAAACATTTTGCTACCGGTTTTCAACTTCTTAAGTTTTTTATTGTTTAGCAACATGTATCAAGAGCAAGGAGGAACTGTCTATGTCAGTCGAAAATGAAAACTCTGAATGCTTATCTCAAATTCAACAAAACAAAAGCAGGTTTCATGAGAACAAAATAAATTTCATTATTTTTTATTTTAAAACATAATAATGTTATTGTATATATTAAAGCCTATAAACGATCAAGAAATCAAAATACATACATATAATAATTTTGTAACTTCTGTGCTACACCACAGCTACTAACTGTAACTTTACCCCTTCTAACAAGGCCTAGATGTCACCTGAAGGGTAGAAAGTATTCTATCGCAGCCCTAGGGGTAGTCACTGCGCGTTATAGCTGCTATTCCTATATTCTTTTATATATTTTTTTATTTATAGATATATATATACATTTTTTTGGAGTTGGCATCTCACTCTGTCACCCAGGCAGGAGCACATTGGGCACGCTCACAGCCACCGCGGCCTTGACTTGCTGGGCTCAGGTGATCCTTCCACCTCAGCCTTCAAGTAGCTGAAACTACAGGCGTGCATCAACTCACCTGGCTAATTTTTTTGGTTTATTTAGAGACAAGGTCTTGCCATGTTGCCCAGGCTGTTCTCGAAGCCCTTGACTCACGCAATCCTTTTGTCTCAGCCTCCCAAAGTGCGAGGATTACAGGCTTGAGCCTCCACACCCGGCTATTCTTATATTCTTTAGAGTTATTTTTACTTCTTACTGATAAATCCCTTATTATGCCAATCCTCTGTTACAGTCAGTAATTCTTTAAGGGGGTGGGGAAGCAGGATTGGCAGTAGTGGGAAACTGCCTGGGAAAGGGGGACACACCTCATCAATAAGGGTACCTGCATTATTAACATTTGTATACCTAATCCTGAATTGTACCCCACATCTTTAAAATAAAAATAATTACAAAGAAAAAAATAATAATTCTTTAAATTAATCCTTTCCTGTTAAATTACTGAGTAGTTTTCAATCTCCTGACTGTAACCATACTGATCCATTCAATTATTTTAACTACTTAGCAGCCTACAGTAAACCCTCTCTGTCTGAGGTAGAGTTAATTATTTCTCTACAACTGAATCTTGACTGTTTCTTTTTATTTTTTTATTTTTTATTTTTTGAATTGAAGTCTCACTCCGTCGCCCAGGCTGGAGTACAGTAGCATACTCACGCCTACCCCAGAATCGACCTGGTGGGCGCTGGTGATTCTTTCCACCTCAGCCTTCCAAGTAGCTGGAACTACAGGTGCGTGATACCATGCCCAGCTAATTTTTTAATTATTGTAGAGATAAGGTCTCACCAAGTTGCCTGGGCTGCCCGCGGGTTCAGGCAATCCACTCACCTCAGCCTCCCAAAGTACTGGGATTACAGGCTGAGCAACCAAGCCCGGCCTGTTTTCTTTTTAAGTAAAGGACTGGGCTGAAGCGGATGGAAGGGAAGATAATACAATATCCTGAGATAAGCTAAAATTGTAACATCAATTTTTTAAAAATCAGTAAACGATACTAATCACATATAGCTAGGGCTAAGAATTGCTACTGGTGATTTATATTTCTAGGTCAACCTATTAAGTACTTTAATTGTAATATAACTTTATCTTAGAGTACTATCATTCGTGTTATGCCTAACTGCTATTTTGAAATTTAGTCTACAAAGAGATACCACTTCACAACCACTAGAATGCTGTTATGCACTCATTTATTTACTGGAGGATCACTCTGTCACCCACGCTGCAGTGTCATGGCACGATCATGGCTACTGCAGCCTAGACATGCTGGGCTCAGGCGCTCCTTCTGTCTCAGCCTTCCAAGTAGCTGGGACTACGGGCACACATCATCACACTCAGTTAATTTTTTTACTTATAGTAGAGATGAGGTCTCGCCAAGATGCTCACACTGGTCTCGAACTCCTGAGTTCAAGCAATTCTCTCGTCTCAGCCTCTCAAAGTATAATTCGAGCCAGCTCGGATCAGTATCTCACGGCTGCTGCATTAAATAATATGGATGATGCAGGTGAATGGCCATCTCTGTCAGTCTTTCCTCCTTTTGC
>CAUYQG010149847.1:0-16879 GCA_963574415.1 Tarsius wallacei | reverse complement strand
TGAGAGGCTGAGGCAAGTGGATTGCCTGAGCCCCTGGGTTTGAGACCAGCCCGGGCAACTTGGCAAGACCTCATCTCTACAATAAATAAATAAAAATTACCCAGGCGCAGTACTGCACACCTGTAGTTCTGGCTATTTGGAAGGCTGAGGTAGAAGGATCACCTGAGCCCAGCAGGTCGAGGCTGTGGTGGCCATGAGTGTGCCACTGCACTCCAGCCAGGGTGACAGAGTAAGACTCTGACTCAAAAAAAAAAAAGCCATGTTGCTGTCTTCACAGCACACCAACATCAGACAAGGTCACTGTGAGACTATGAAAATGTGAGATTAAAAGCAAGGTCCCTATGCAGTTTACAAAACACCGACATGCCCAACTCTTATGGAGAATTAGTGGCTGCTGCTTCTTTGCCAATTACAACTTTATCCTCACTCTACTCAGCCTCTCCTTAGATGCATTGAGAGACCCAGTCAGAGAATTGTCTCTGCTTTGTGACAGCATATCATCACTAGTGAGCCACTGCTTTCTGTCACCCCCAGACGATCCAGCAAAAGCCCTTTCCTATAATCACTTTGGGTGCCCTCTTAATCAGTTGTCCCATGGTTCCCCAGGGTGTGTGCTCTCCCCCACTGCAATGAGTAACAATCCCAACTTGCTCAACTGCAGGTGTGTTCCTGGTGGCCCCTGGCTGAAGGGACTGCCTGGGCTCTACCCCCTCTTGCCACGTAATGAAGATGATAATGCTGGTCAGAGCACAGGGCTGTCTGTGTGCCAGTCATGTGCAGTAACCTCTATTTTATCCTCACAACAACTCTGTGGAGCAGGAACTCCTGTCTCCCCTGTTTTGCATATGGGGAAATCAAGATATGCAGAGGACTAACCCCCTATCCCAGGTCACCAGCTTGTAAGTTTCATGAATGAGGTGTGAGCCCAGGTGGTCTGGCTTCAGAGTCCAGGCACTGAGCTGAGGCCTAACCAGCTCCAATCCTGGGCGGAATGTGGGTCCTGACCTGCTTTCATCCGTTGTGGGTTGTAAAGTCTGTTGGAGTGTGGTGGGAGAAGAAGGTGCTGGTAGCCTTGCATGAGGCCTGGGGCAGCCATGCTTGTGGCAAGGATGAGAGCCCCTGAGTAGAACCTGGACCCACACCGGGCCCACTCGTACCTCTCACCCTGGACTTGGGGTTTGTGGATGCTGGTCTGTCTTTGCAGGAAAGGTACGCTGAGGGTGTGTATGCTTGGGAGCTGCAACTGAGAGAGACGAAGCAGTAAGGAGGGAGAGAAGAAGAAACCAGAGTGGGAGAGCAATTCAGGGAAGAGAGAGAGAGAGAGAGAGAGAGGGAGTGCGAGGGAGACAGAAGGATGGAGCCAGGGACAAAGCTGGGAGGGAGTGGAGAGAAAGAGGATGGAAGGAAGGAGGGAGAAGGCCAGATGTGCACAGAGAAATACACACACACACACACAGTGACTGGGGCTGGGGGGAGAGGAAGAGACAGCCAGAGGAGGAGAGAAGCTGCCTGGGATCCCGGTCTCTCTTAGATCCTGATTCATGCCTGCTGGGCTGGTTGTTCTTCCTGTTCTGTCTCCGGGTCACACGTGGAATGTCACGAGCAGTCTCTGCTCTGCACATTAGTCCTTGTGGGTCTCTGCTGTTGCCTGGGAGAACCAGGGGTGGCACAGACATGAGAGGGCTGGGACCTGTGGCTTCATCAACTCATCGCCCTGCCCATGGCTAGTCCTGCGGAAGACTCGGGAGAACCACGGATGACTATCGTGCTCAGAGCCCACAGGGGGCCAGGAGGCTTGTGGCATGTCCCAGGAATGCAATTTCCTCCAATCTTGACTTGTTTCTCTTAACAGTGCCCTGGGTCAGTGGTGACTTGTTTTATTTATTTGCTTTGTGCTTTTGTTTATTTGTTTTTTGAGTCACAGTCTCACTCTGTCACTGAGGCTGGAGTGCAGTGGCATGCTCACGGTCACCCCAACCTCGACCTGCTGGGCTCAGGCAATCCTTCACCTCAGCCTTTCAAGTGGCTGGAACTACAGGTGCGCGCTACCTTGCCTGGCTAATTTTTTGATACACTGTAGAGATGAGGCCTCACCAAGTTGCCCATGCTGGTCTGGAACCCCAGGGCTCAGGCAATCCTCTTGCCTTGGCCTTCCAGAGGAGCCACCGCACCTGGCCTCCTTTGTGCTTTTGAGAGAGGGAGGCAGCATGGTGATTTGTGAAGAGCTGAACTCAAACAGCCCTCTTACTTGCTGTGTGACCCTGGGCAAGTCACTTCACAACTCTGAGCCTCTCTCCAACAGTGGGACGAATAAGTGGTTCGGAATGGTGAGTTCTTAAAAATAGTAGGTACTTGATAAATATAACTTTTCTGCTCTCTAATACTTTGCAGTTACTATACAGCATGTTCTAGAATGACATTGTTTTGTTCAATGTCATTTCATTATAATGCTGATGAGGGAAAAAAACTGATTCCCAGCCAGGGCCGCTGTCTGTGAGAAGTCTGCACGTTCTTCCTGTGTTTGACTGGGTTTTTTATCTGGGTACCCTAGTTTTTTCCCACCTCCCCAGTATGAGCCTGTTAGGTTCATTGGCATGTCTGCATGGTCCCAGTGTGAGTGAGTGAGTGAGTGAGTGAGTGAGTGGCATCCTGTCCAGGTGGGTTCCCACCTTCCATTTCTGGGCACTCATTGTGTGCCTGTCCTGCACCCCAGGCTTCACATGACTCCTTCCATCCATCCCTCACAGCTCCATAAGGGGGTCCTACCGGGATCTCCACTGCAGAAGAGGACAGGGGAGCAAGCTTGTTCCTCCTGCATTCTTTTGGCAGAAGGAGGAAGGTCTGTGGGCAGGCATGAGGGGAGGCAGGAAAAGCATGGAGAAGGGGAAGGAGCAGCGTGGCATCCCTCCCTACCAAGCCAAGTGGTTGGAAAGGAGCCTCTCAGCAGAGACCCAGGACAAGGGGCCCATACTTGGTGGACTTGGTGGGCTCCTTGGCTGTGCCCGGGCACAGAGCCCTCTGAGGCATAGGCATCTGAGTCCTGAGGACAAGGGGCAGTGGGGGCAAGGTGCTTAGCTGGACACAGACAGGGGAGAACATGAGCACGATGGTCCCTGAGCCCACAGGACCTGGACACCTAACACCCAGGAAGGCCTGAGGAGGGGAGGCACCTCCTCACTTGGCACACAGGGTTCACACCATTAAGGGACCTCATTTGACACCTCTCCCTCAGCTGGAGACACCCAGCACATGCAGGTCACCTGGCTTCTCTGCCGATTCTTGCCTCAGCCTTAAAACCTTCTCAATGTCAGTGTGACTTTGGTCGATTTTCCATCTTGTCCACTAGATGCTGCTCTGCCTCCACCTAAGACACAACCGTCTCTAGTTCCTTGGATTCTGGTTTGGTAGAGACAGGCAGGTGAGCTTCTGACTTCCTGGAAGGTAGAAGGAGTCCAGAGTGTTCACCGGGGCTCTTTGACCTTATGGTAATGATATGAACTCCAATGGCTATGACTTGTTGGGCATTTGGCACATGCTAAGGTCTTTTCATGGATTAGCTCCTGAGACCCCGGCAAGCCCCTGGGATGTAAGTTTCCATCCAACATATGAGGATATTGAGTCACAGAGAGATGACATGAGCTGCTCAGAGGCACACAGTACATACTGGGACAGGCTGTGATTTCACAAAACTTTTTACCTAGGTCCAAGGACCGGGGACACAGTATTGTCCCATTGCCCGCAGAAGTTGCTGTTTCTTGAGCTCCTTCTATGTGTTCGGCACTGGGTGGAGCTCGGAGAATGCAGAGATGCATAAGCAGACCCATTCGATGGGCAGTGTGTCATGTGTCCACTCCCCTGGGAACCTTGAGAACAGTGCCCACATGTCCCCAGCTCCTAGCACAGAGCTTGGCAGAGAATAGGATCTCAGCTAATAATGTTGGCTGATGAATGAATGAACTATTGCTTACTACAGAACAAGTACTTTCGTCTTGTGATTTTTTTTTCCTCCGTGAAAGGGAAAGTGGAGGACGACGGATCTTCCCACTTGTCCCATGAAGGCGTCCATCAAGGGTCCCACCTTTCAGTCTGTCAACTCAACCCCCCGGGGCATCTCGCAGGTCCTTCTGGTTCTGCAGTGCTGCCATTGGTGGATGGTGGTCTAGGATCAGCTTCCCCAGGGGCACTGGCGTCTTCCTAATCACTTTATATCACTGTTTCTTGATTTCTTCAGAGCCTTAAAAACTGTAGAGAATGTGATGAATGCTATCAATACTTCCCCTAGTAAAACATTCACGCCTGCATTTTGCATACCGTTTCAGGGCTTCCTAGACATCAAGAATCTCTGCTGTAGAGGATTCTTGAAGAACCTAAGACACATAAAATTTAAAAATCACATGTCAACTGGAGGAATGATCTGCTCTATCAACAGGTTCTTATTGAATCGTTAGCAAGTTCAGCATCCAGATCAGTCAGGAGGGAGCCCTTGGGCAGCTGGAAGTCCAGTCAATGCCCTCTCAGCTCTCAGGCCACACCAGAGACAGAGCTCTGGGAGGCTTTTGTAGGTTCTCACCACCTACCCAGCGCTCCTGCAACCTTTTAGAGCCCTTCAGAGCAGATTTATCCAAGATGAGTGTGGAGAATCCTGAATCATGTCTGACTTGTGGCCATGTTTTTTTGTGCCCATGCTCCAGGGTCTATTCCAAAGGTATGCAAAACCAGCGGCTGTCAGGGTTATAAGTTCAAAACCACCCTTATTACAACTTCCTCAACAAAATGTAAGAAACTTCTTTCTCTCCATTTTTGTTAATGATATTAAATATATATATATTTAGCCATTCATCGAGTGCATTTGTATTGAGTACTTTGAAGGCACCTGGGACTATGGGGTGAATAAGATTATGCATTTGGATGAGGCATAGCGAGGGGCAGGACGAGCTGATACCTGACGGCAAGTGCCAGTCCACGTTTCATAGGGCTTGAAACTTTTGCGATTTTGTAGACTGCTTAAGGCAAAAACAGAAATTGCAAAGACAAATTTCAGTTAAAAGGCAAAAATAGAAATTGCAAAGACAAGTTTCAGTTAAAAAGTAGATATGTATTTCAAGTTACAGAAGAAACCTCAACAAACCACCAACTTGAGAAAGCTGAGGAATATCACTAAAACCACAACATCTAGAAAATAACATTTTAAGTATCTGCCTGTAATACTCTCTTCCTGATTTAATTATTTATTTTTGCCCGCATAGTCTTTGATCATTTCTACATATAACAACAAGTTTACAATAGTTTGTATAGAAAGAGCAAAAATACATTGCAGTCTTTTTTTTTTTTTTTGAGTTGGAGTCTCACTCCTTCGCCCAGACTGGAGTACAGTGGCACGCTCCCGGCCACCGCAGCCTCCACCTGCTGGGCTCAAGCGATCCTTCCGCCTCAGCCTTCCAAGTAGCTGGAACTACAGGTGTGCGCTACCATGCCTGGCTAAATTTTTTGATTTATTGTAGAGATGAGGTCTCGCCAAGTTGCCCAGGCGGATCTTGAACCCGCAGGCTCAGGCAATCCACTCACCTCGGCCTCCCAAAGCGCGGGATTACAGGCTGAGCCACCGAGCCCGGCTATTGCAGTCTTTCTTCCATCAGGGAGGATATAAATCTGTTCTCTCTTAATCATAGTTTAGAAAGAAATCTTGTTGTCACATACAATCCTTTGCAATGTCATGTTAATTTTGGGGATTGTTGTCAAATTTGAGCAAGTTATCAGAAAGAGAGAGAGGAAGACAACTTGCAAGAACTGGTTAAACTTAAATATTCCTGGAAGTCATGACACTCATTAATCAATTTGCCACTAATATAAATGTGTAAAGGGTTTTATGTTATCTTCTTTTTACCTTACATCAGTCAGAACCTTACATAGTCCAGCAATATGTTGATAAGATATTTTCATCTTGATTAATTTGATTATCAAACAATCCAAGTACCTAATCTTAGATTCTATTGGAAATGTATCTCTTCCTCTTTGAGAATTTCTGTTTGGGGTGTAATATGAGATTTTTGTTATAACTCATTATTTGGTGCATTTATAATTATATGTACTGCATTGTCAAGTGTTTTCCAACAGAGAGGACTTCCAGTTTGACTCATTATTGACCAGTTAATCAGATTAAAGTCTACTTCTTCTGATTTTATAGATTTTATAATGGGAACAAAAATGGAGCCTCCGGTGTCATTAATTTCAAAACTCATTTATCCTCCACTTTCCACATACTTGTGCTGTGAGCACCAACAGGATGCATTCATATCATGACACAATATCTGTCCCTGCACCTTCATTCATTACTGGAGACCTGGCAGTGTGTGTTGAAGCAGTCATTCTGGAAGTTATTCCTATTCTGGGATGATGAGCAATGCCTTAACTATACACAGAAGGAATTGTTAACCACACTGACAGATCCCACAAAGCCTCAATAAAATAGATCCCTATTTTG
This sequence comes from Tarsius wallacei, assembly GCA_963574415.1. Lineage (NCBI taxonomy): Eukaryota > Metazoa > Chordata > Mammalia > Primates > Tarsiidae > Tarsius > Tarsius wallacei. The sequence goes on along the minus strand of CAUYQG010149847.1, from coordinate 10,398 downwards.
AGGTCAACTTTCTCTTATCCACACAACATGAGGAAAATTAACCTACGGGAAATGTCAGAATGTAAAGAAAAATATTATTTCAATTGAAATATCTTACCCTTGGAAATTAAAACAGAAAGTAATTTGGCCATAGTTTTCCATAAATGATCTAGGTCAGTTTCTCATATGGAATTCTTTACCTTGATCTCACAATCATCAAAAATCAGTTACAGAGTTATTTGTGGATCTAATTATGCAAAGTAGAACAATAAACTTTTGGAAGAAAAAGGAAAGTATTTTCATAATTTGGGGGGTAGGAAAAGATTACATAAACTAATTATGAAGGAAAAATTGATTACTTTATTATTTTTTAATTTTTTAAGTCTGAGTCTCACTCTGCAGTCTCATCACAACCTTGAACTCATGGGCTCAGCCAACCCTTTTGCCTCATCCTCTCAAATAGCTGGAACAACAGGTACGTGCCACCATGCCTGGCTAATGTTTTGAGGTTTTTGGAGAGATGAGATCTTGCTATGTTGCGCAGGCTGGTCTCAAATTCCTGGCTTCAAACTATCCTGCCAACTCAACCTTACAAAGTGCAAAATTGACTACTGCAAGATGAAGAACTTCTGTTCATCAATAGACACCATTTAGAACATGAAAAGAGAAGTCGCCGTGGAAAAGGCTTTCTGCAATACAGATATCCAACGCATATTTTGTATCTAGGGAAAAAAATGGGCAAAAGATGTGAATAGACACTTCACAAAAGAAGATATCCACATTGCTTAAAAAAAGAAAAAAAGTTTTGATTTGCATTTCTCTGATGTTTAGTGAAGCTAAACGTTTTTTCATGTATCTGTTGGCTGCTTGTATGTCTTTTTTGAGAAGTATCTATTCTTACCCTGCGCCCACTTTTTAGTACGGCTGTTTGTTTTATTCCTTTCAGCTCATTTGAATTCCTTGTAGATCCTGGATGTTAGGCCCTTATCAGATACACAATTAGCAAATATTTTGTCCCATTTTGTGGATTGTCTTTCTGCTTTCTTGACGGTTTCTTTTGCTGTGCAGAAGTTTTTCAGTTTGATGAGGTCTTACTTGTCTATCAAACTAGATGGAGTTAGAGGCCATCATACTTAGCGATCTGTCACAGAAGCAAAGAACTGAATACCACATGCTCTTACTCATAAGTGGAACCTTAACCACAATGGCACAAGGGAGGACTCTGCAGTCGCAGAACACTGTGGAGGGGAGGAGGGAAACACCCAAGAGCACAAAGCATACCTGGTCCTAAACCAGGGGAAGAGAGGACCAGTTGGAGACCCAAACTTCACCTGCGTGTGGACTTCTTATATACCTAATTCTGACTTGTACCCCACATCTCTGTAATAAAGTTATTAAAAAAACAAAAAAAAAGTTCACTTGAAAGTAAGAAAGAAGGAAAGAAAGAAAATGTGCCCAACTTCATTAGTTTTCCGTGAAGTGCAACTGGACAAGCCAACGTGATACCACCACATGTTCACCAGAAGGACCAAAATGACAGCTGTCAATCCCTCATGTTGGTGAGGCTGTGGAGGAATTGAAATTCATTCACCACTGATGGTTGGGTAAATCACACTTTCCCCTCTGTGTAGTCCCAACGCAGATGTGTACTTGTGTCCACAAACACACATGAGCTGGACTGTTCCTAGCACCACTGTGCTATTCAAGCGCCATCAACAATAGGAAGTGTGGCACAGCAGTTCTCTCTTATCCGTGGTTTTGTTTCCCAGGCTTCAGTTATCCGTGGTCAATCATGAAGACAGATGAATAGGGTGCAATAAAATATTTTTGAGAAAGAGACCAAATTCACATAACTTTTATTACATTATATCATTATAGCTTTTCTATTTTATTATTATTTGTTCTTGTTAATCACTTACTGTGCCTAAGTTTTAAATTAAACATTTTATAGGTATACGGGTAAGAAAAAAACATAGTCTACATAGGGGTTGGTATTATCCATGGTTTCAAACATCCCCCATGAAAAAGAGGAGACTGTTGCATATCCACACAGTGGAATACTACACAGCATTGAGGATGAGCAAATGACAGTGGCTTGCAAAAATGTGGATTAGTCTCACAGAGAGTTCAAGAAACCAGATACAGCAGAGCGCCTACTGCGTGTCAGGTAAGGTGATAAACACATGACACACATTATCTCATCAATCCTTACCATGATATCCTGAGCTACTATCATCCCCACTTTTCAGATGAGGATACTGAGGCCTGGAGAGATTAGGTTCCTCATCACTACTCTCTGCTAATATGCTCTGCGTGTCTCTAAAACTTGGGTTCGCACCGAGAGATGGAAAGGGTGCCCAGCCCCTTCCCACTGAGGTCCTTATCCCAAGGCTGGGGAATTTTGAAAGATGCTGATATCAGCTCATGAGTGGTTTTCCCCAAGGAAAACTGGCTTCCTAGTTCACGTAACAGCCACCTCACATCATGCTTCTCCTGCACAGTTCACAAGTTCACTTGTGTGTGTGTTTGGTTCATTCTCATCTCCCCCACGTAGAATTACAAGCTCTTTGAACTAGTGGCTATGTCTCCTCTGTTTGATCCTGTATTTCCAGCACCTAGCACTAAGCTTAGCATGAAGTAGATGTTCAGTAAATATTTGCTATTGGAAGAAAGGATGCATAATAAGTGCTCAATACATACTTGGGTTTTTTTTTAATGGAGCAAAGCATCACTAATTCTCGTTGGATTAGTAGCAAATTTCCTCCAAGCTCAACACTCTATCTTGGTTATCAGGAGAAATGTCTTACATCTTGTATTTGGGGGGTCTGCAGGTTGGGGGGAAATGCAGAAGACAGAAATTAAAATTTGTTTTTTTGTTATTAAGGGCAAGGAAAAACAACATACACACATCCATTGTCTCCATCATTTCGTAAAAGGAAGATCATTTTAATACCTGAAAAGTAGGAAGCACATAGCTTCATAAAACAAAATTTTAAAAAGTAGCCCTTGGCAGATAGGGATAGCTGGTACCCTTGCACTGGCATTTTTGCCATAAAAAGCTTCTAACACTGGTCTGTGCATTTGAATCATGACTCCAGTACTTCCCGGTTGTGTGATCTTGGATAAGTATCTGCACCTCACTGCCCTCTTCTTGGGGTTGTTGTTGAGATGAAATGATTTGGTCGATGTAAACCACTCAGCACAGTGTCTGATGCCATAAACCACAGCGGTCAAGGTATGTAATAATAGCATCTTGGTTGCTAACTAGAGACAACAGCCCCACCTAGTGGTTACTGGCCCAGGACGACGTGGACAAGAATCAGAGGTTTCCAGGCGGTGAATGGGAAACCTTGTATCACTGCCAAGGCTGCAGCCAGAGCAGGAAGACAAACCATACATATTCATGGGAATATTTCAGACTCAAACATGTCCATCTCCCTGAGAATAAAGTTTGTTTCTGGGAAGCTACTGTCCGAGCTGTCAACCCTAGATTAGGGAGAGAAAATGAAATCTCTCCCTGGGCTTCACCAACTGCAGAGCTGTTTTATTGAGGTAGGACATGGTCTCTTTACAGTGGTAAGAGGCCTTGGTACTGCCACCCATGGGAGCGGACACTGAGGGTGAGGTCACTGTCAGCCACATCCCTGCCTCTTGCCTTCCTTCCAGGACTGAAGAATAAAAAAGGATAAACAAACTGAATGTGGGAACCTTTCTGTGACTGTCACCAAATGGGGGCCAATGTAAGCTCTGTGCCGTCCCTGATAAAGGTACTATACTGATGTAGCCATTAACTACTGAAAACAGCACTTTGTTCTCAGCAAACTGTTAGTTGCAGGAGAGACCATCAGACCTGAACGTGGAGGTGAGCATGCTCTCTTCTTACCTTCATTCCCAGTGTGCGAGATTGACGAGAATTTTTCTTTCCTGTCTCTGCTTGTGGGATTTTTAGCCTATGAGCTTGGGAAGGAAACTTGGTGAGGGACAAAGAACGTTGGCTCTGGGGGTAGGTAGGCTTTTATTCAAACACCAGCTCTGTCACTTGTGGACTGTGTGACCTTGAGCAAGTCATCGTCTCCTTGACCCCAATTCTGTATCTGCAAACTGGGGGTGATAATAGCACATTCCTCAGGGATTCAATGTGAGCTTTGAGTCTGTTAGTCTACTTTAAACCTCAGATGCCTACAGGGTCAGGCAGGCATCGTGAATGACAGAAGTGGCTCAGATGCAGGCAGTCGGGAATGGTGGGGCCTTCAGCCAATCAGGAAGCACAAACCCCGTGTAACGGGGGAAGGCACTGGTGAGCATCATCTGATCCAGGCATTCTGGCATTTGATCCAGGACCATACAGTGACAAAAACAGGCACAGAAGGGCCAGGTAACTTGTTGGGGACCCTTACAGACAACTTAAAAACCTTCGCATTTGATTCTTTGTTCAAGAGTCTGTAGATGGGCTTTGGCATTGTTGGGCTCAGCTGGACTAAGAGACTAGATTTGGTTAGCAGTGAGCATGGTAGAAAGAAGTATAAGTCCAGTGCTGCCAGTTTTTTTCAAATGTTTGAGAGAAACAAGAAATCAGCTCCATGGTTAAATGCTGCCAACTAAGTAACATATTAAAATCAATACACCATGATCTAGACAAAACCTCTGTTAGCTGTGTGACCTTGGGCAAGTCCCTTACCATCTCTGAGTTTGTTTCTTCATAGTAACGGTGATAAACGTATACCTACTTAGCATCTTATATTAGATGCTTTCCGATCTTAGCGATTTATATAAATATTTTATTCAAACTTTACCTTTTGGTGATGAGGTAGTGTTCCTATTATCTCCTATTTTACAGATGAGGAAACAGAGGTGCAGAAGAGCCAGGTAACTGGCTGAGGACCCAACAGCTAGAGGCAAGCTATTGAGAAGCTTTAAATAAGATAATGCATGCAAAGTGGACCACGAATATTAGCTATTATTGTGTCATCACCATATTACTATTGTTAATACCAAAATGGCTGAAGGTCAGATTCACACGTAATGCCATGGCAAAGGAAGCCACTGGACTTGGCTCGATCTGTCAGAGACCATGGGCAGCTATAAATCCTGAGTTATATACTTTTGCAGGGGAGGTCTTGGCCATTTTAAAAGTTACTTTCCACACAGGCATTGGACAGCCTTGCCAATGGTTTTCCTGGGATGAGAATTAGATTTAGGCCCCTGGTCCAGTCAATAGATTCTCATCTCAGGGTGACCAAACCAATTATGACCAGTAATTTACAGCTTGAGTTGTTCTGAAATCAATACAAATTTGCTCTTCATTGAAAGGGCTGTAGAACATGGTGACAGGCAGCCCCCAAAAGCAATTGACATGGGAGTGGAGAGCTTGCAGAGCCTAGAGAGAGGCCAGGCAATTTAGAGAGAGATGAAGCAGAGGATGAAGAAGGCTAACCTCTGTCCAGTGGGCTGTGGCCAGGGCCAGCCAGAGTTCCCACTGGGACCTGCTCAGGACAGTCGTGATGAGAAAGCAGATTTGATGGACAGTGAGATGTGGAAGGAAGAGAATAGGTTTGGGGTCGAGGGCAACTGGAGTTGTATTCCAGCTGTGCAATTCTCTACTCTGGGCAGTTGGGCTCAATTCCTTGAGACTCAAATTTCTCATCGGTAAGACGGGCAAATAACTTAACCTGTTGCACAGATGAAGACGAAATGAGGCCACTGTGCAAAGCACTTGCTTCACCACAATGTGAGGCTGTCGAGTTCACTTTAGAGAAAGGAGCTGTGAGTCAGATGGAGCTTGGGGAAAATCCTGCCTCTTTCACGTTCCAGCTGAGTAACCTTGGGGAAGTCATTCGGCCACTCTGATCCTCAGTTTCCCGGGGTAACGACAGAAGCTGCTGTCCAGGGTGGTTATTACAATTAGACTGGGTAATGCACATAAAGGTCAATCAGCACAGTGCACAGAACATAGTGTGCATTGAAAAGAAGATGCCATCATCTGTGTCGACCTAATTCTCACCCGTCCCAAGCTGAGCATTGGCTCATTCAATGAGTTCATGTATTTTTCAGAAGATATCCCCAACCCGAATTGGGTGATCTGAGGAGAGTTTAATTTAAAAATTCAATGACACCAAAATATTTAAATAATAAAATAGCCATTAAAATTATACACACCTGGACTATTTACAACGATGTGGATGGGGCATTGGAAAACCAACAGGAGACAGTTTTGACTTCCAGGGCTATGCCCGTGGGGAGCCTTTGCCACTGGAGGGTAGTTAATAGAATCCCTCCAGGTCCGCTTATGAGCGAGAACACGTGGTACTCAGTTCTTTGTTTCTGTGATAGATCACTGAGTATTTTAGACTCTAAATCCATCCAAGTTGCTGCAAAGTCCATAGTTTTGTCCTTTACGGCTGTGTAATATTCCACTGTGTATATGTACCACATTTTTATCATAATACTATAAGAAAGGGATTGGCAGTAGTAGAAAACTGCCAGGGGAGGGGGGAACACATAACATCAATAAGGATAACTGATATCATACCAGGCAAAGTGGGGACCAAAGAGAGGTTCAAACTTTACTTGAATAATGACCACTTGTATACCTAATCCTGAATTATAACCCACATCTTTAAAATAAAATGATAAAACCTATTCGTAGACCCTGATCATCCAACGTATTACCATAAGAAAATAACTGACAGTGGTGGGAAAATATGGGGGAGGGGAAGGTGAGGGTGATGGGATTAATGGTGGTAAATATCTGTCTGGGGATGGGGAGATACCTCTTATCAACAAGGGTACCTGAACGAAGCATTTTTGTATACCAAACCCTTAATGTACCCTACAATATCATAATAAAATATATTGAGTATTAAAAAATATATTTTTTTTTTCTTTAATATTCAGTCTTAAATTACTAAATTTCACATATTTGCTCATTCCTGTTAGATGGAGTTTTCTTTTTTTTTTCCTTTTTTGCCATTTAAACTACCTGCATATGAGAAAAGTTTCAGATTTAATACTCTGGAAATTGGAGTCATTCCTGTACTAAGTTCAATAAATTTTCTTTTCTAAACGGAAAATGAATAAATAAATAAATAAATTTTCTAAAAAGAGAGAGTATTGTTCCAGCACTTTCTTTCTGAACCATGTGACCTTGTACTGCTCTTAGTAGATTAAAAAAAAAGAACATCCCCACCCCATTTGTTCAGGGCTTGACCATGTGATGTGTTCAGGTCAATAAAATATGAAATAGGACTTGATTTGAGCAGAGGCAAGAAATGGGCTTGCATGGCTTGGCTCACTTGTGCTTCTACCATTTGCCATGAAAAGAACATCCCCCTGGTATCTGGTGGTCTCAGAACGAGGAGACCCATGGAGCAGATGTGAACCCAGCTGGCAGCCTGGGCCATGATCAGCTGAGCATCAAAGCCCACCTACAGATCCTTGAGGGAAAAAAAAAATCCCAAATGTTGCCTCCTGTAGCTGCTGAGATTTTGAAGTTGTAATAATAATAAAAAATAATAATAAACCTGACTAATACCCACCCCGGATTAGAAGGGGCACAGGAGGTGCAATTACTGGATTTTGCTGCCTGTGAGGGACTGTGGGCTTCGGCAGAGGGGAGTCAGCAACTCACCTATAATCCCTTCCCTCCTTTCTGTCTCCTGCTGGTGCTTCCTGTTGACTGAACTCAACTAGGAGTGGACAGCAAGGGATCACTAAAGGTGGACAGTCGATGTGAAAGGCTGATGGGAATTATTCAGCGCAATTAAGGAGGCAGGAGGGCATGTGTGACTCTTACATTAACAAATCACTGAGCTAAGTGCTTTGCCCAGGAGAGCCATCTACAGCCCTTTGGGCATCTTTTTCTGACCTTTGGGCATCTTTTCCCCAACTCTCTCCTCGACCTCTCAATTTTCCCTTGCTTTGCCTGGTCATTTGAGAGCATTCTTTGCGATCTGAAGCTCAGTGGAGTTAACCAACAGGGTCTCTTTGAACAACCCTACAATTATTTCAGAATTTTGGCCTTCCCCAATCCATCAACCAAACAGGAGGTGTTCCCAAAATTATCATGGCGGAGAGATAGACTCATGTACTATTTTCCTCAGTTTGTTCCCTTTACTTTCCTCTATTGCCTCTCAATGTCTTTAGCACAACCATATGTTCTAGAGCATCATTCACAAGAGTTTCAGCTGTGTCCTGTGTTGTCCAATTTCTTTGTTGGTCAAAAAAGGCATGACTTGGGTAGAGGCAATTTAATACTAAAGTGCAGAGCAAGAGTTCTGAGGTCAGATCGAAGTTATAAAGCCCAATGTGTCCTCTTAGCAACTGGGTGACCTTGGGCAGACGGCCTCACCGAATTACAGAACCAAAGAAGATAATCTCGCACCAGATCCTGGAGTCACTTTTGAGAAATAAATGGGATATGCATTAATGCCCTTAGCACAGTGCTTTGTTAATGCTCGATAAACTTATTACTACATACTTCCTAAATGAGGTCAGGGGAAAGACTGACTATGGAATGGGGCTGCAGCCGGACAGAAAATTCTAGTTGACGCCACAGCACCCAGCTACCCACCCCTGGCTTTGGGAGGTCTAGGCACTATTCTTCTGTCAGTGGGATTCCATCAGCTCTTGGAAAAGCAGCATTCCTCTCCTTTCCAGGCAGGCAGGAGCTGAGGAGTCCTTCAGCCTTCCAGGGATTTGGGCTGTACTGGGCAGAGAATTTCTCATAGGAACTGCCTGTTGGTGGTCCCCATTCTGGTGCCATCCACCTGTTAAGCAGCCATTCAAGTCACTCCATTCTGGGGAAACAGGCATTTGCCAGTCCCTGTAACATCCTGGGGTTTGTGAATTCTTAAATCTGGATATACATTTATAGGTATCAATTCAGTGGTAAATTTGGGTTGGCCTTACTCTTGTAGAGAAATAATATGTACAATGAAACGTGATTGCAGAAGGAAGGTAGAGGGTGCCCAAGAAGCTATTCAGATGAGAGAGAAACTATTGTCTGTTTCCACTCAACCTACTTCACACCCATCCCTATTCACCACCAATCTAGCCACTCATTCATCCTTCCACCTACCCTCACCCCATTTCTCACCAACCACCCACTGAATTCTTCATCCATCTCTTTCTCCATCTACTCTATCCCCCCTCAAGTCCATCTCCCATCCATCCATCCATTCATCCACCCACCCACCCACCTGTCAGCTATGAAATCTTCATTCCATCCATTTACCCACTACCTGCCCACTCACCCAATCCATCACCCACATCATCCATCCATTCTTTTGCTCCATCCATCCATGTGTTCAACCATCATCCACCCATCCATCCCATCCATCAACTATGAAATCTCCATTCCATCCATTCATCTACCTGCCCCAATCTTCCAGGCAGCCACACATCTCTCACACATCCATTTATCCATCATCCATCCATTCACTTACTATCCACCCACCCAGTCCATCACACTGTGTCATCTGTCTGTCCACTAACCATCCGTTCTAACCCCAATCCTATCTGATTACCATCCTCTACACAGACTCTCCTCCTATCTATTTATTCATCTTAAGCATTCACCACTCACTCCATTTATCCATTTAGAAAACATTTATTTATTACTCATAATGTGCCAGAGTATTGCTGTGGACCTGGCCCACACATGCCTAAGAAATGACTCCTTTTCCCAAGAACCTCCGTATCCAGTGTGGAAGAGATATACTCTGAAATAAAAAGAAAATAAAACTCAACTTTTAATAAGATGTGATAAACAAGAGGCAGCATCTTGTAGTGATTATGCACATATGCTCTGAAGCCAGACCTAGTTGACTCTGACTTGGGTGGTTTCAGTTGCTAGATGGATGTCTTCATATTAATCACGGCACTTCATTAGGCATCAGTTCCCCCAACCTGCTAGGTAGGATTAATAATTGCACCTACTTCAGAGGCTCATGGCGAACACTAAACAAGTTCATGTTAAGTAAGCTAACACATTGTGTGAGAGGGCCTATTAGCAAAGAATTACTGCCCCCACCCCAGCTAACACCTGACGAGGAAATGAACCTCAGTTCTACAATTGCAGGGAGCTGAATTTCGCCAATAGTCACGTGAGCTTGGAAGGGGATCTTGAGCTCAGAAAGGAACCCGTAATACCCTGGGGAACTTAAATCAGTCTACAAAAAAGATGATTGCACATGCATATTTATTGCAGCACTCTTTACAATAGCAAAATCATGGAACCAACTGTGCTGCCCATCAAAGCTGGACTGGATTTTTAAAATGTGATACATATACACAATGGAATATTATGCAGCCATAAAGAAGAACAAAATTATGGACTTGGCAGCAACTTGTATGGACTTAGAGTCTATAACACTCAATGACTTATCACAGAAAGAAAGAACTGATTACCACATGTTCTCG
>CAUYQG010149842.1:0-28815 GCA_963574415.1 Tarsius wallacei | reverse complement strand
TTGGTGGCTCAGCCTGTAATCCCGCGCTTTGGGAGGACGAGGTGAGTGGATTGCCTGAGCCCGCGGGTTCAAGACCAGCCTGGGCAACTTGGCGAGACCTCATCTCTACAATAAATCAAAAACTAGCCAGGCATGGTAGCGCGCGCCTGTAGTTCCAGCTACTTGGAAGGCTGAGGCAGAAGGATCGCCGGAGTCCGGCAGATCGAGGCTGCGGTGGCCGGGAGCGGCCACTGCACTCCAGTCTGGGCAACAGAGTGAGACTCCGACTCAAAAAATATATATATTTTATTTCTTTTTTTATAAATTAAGAAAGGTAGATTTATTAAAGGAGAGATCGTTGTGAAGAGCACAATGGGTAGGACAACAGTGAGAATGTCTGCTGTCTGCTGCCAAATATTTTCTTTCTTTATCGCCTTATTTTATAAGCATTTTTCTATTTTAAACTTTTTCTTTTTAAACTTTTGTTAAAAACTAGGACATACTACTACTTCACTTGAAAAGCCTTGAAAACAAAACAAAAACTCTAAGACAGAGACACACACCTTAGCCTAGGCCTCCATAGGGGCGGGATCATCAATGTCACTGTCTTCCACCTCCACATCTTGTCCCACTGGAAGATCTTCAAAAGCAATAACACACATGGAGCTGTCATCTCCTGCGATAACAATGCTTTTTTCTAGAATACTTCCTGAAAGTCCTGCCTAGGGCATTTTTGCAGTTAACTTTTTAAAAATAAGTAGAAGGAATACATTCTAAAACAACAATAAAAAGTGCATAATCTATCATGATACTATAAGAAAGGGATTGGCAGTAGTGGGACACTGGTGGGGAGGGTGGGTGTCACATAACATCCATAAGGGCACCTGATCTCAAACCAGGCAAAGTGGGACCAAAGGGAGTCCAAACTTTATCTGTACTATGACTACTTATCTATCTAATCCTGATTTGTATCCCACTTCTGAAAGAAGGAAGGAAAGAAAGAAAGAGAGAGAGAGAGAGAGAGAGAGAAAGAGAGAGAGAGAAAGAAAGAAAGAAAGATAGAAAGAAAGGAAAAGAAAAGAGAAATGAAAGAGGCTGGAAGCAGTGGGTCATGCCTATAATCCTGACATTTTTGGAGGCTGAAGCAGGGGGACTGCTTGAGCCCAGGAGTTTGAGACTACCTTGGGAAGTATAGTGAGACCCCCATCCCATTTCTTAAAAGAAAAAAGTAGAAGAGACCAGAGTGTTCTCTCTCTCTCATTCTCTCTTTCCCTCTCTCCCTTTTTCTCTCAATCTCTTTTTCTCTCCTTCTCCTTCTCTCTCTCCCCTCCTCCTCCCCCTCCCCTTCCCCCTCCCTTTTTCCCCACCATGTGCAGACACATGGTGCTTGAAGGTTACTGACAAGGACAGGGACAGGTGGTCATCTCTAAGACAGAAAAAGAGACCTCACCAGAAAACTAATTGGCCAGAACCTTAATAAATTCCTATTGTTTAAACCACACAGACACATGCACAAAAGTGTGTTGTAGTAAATACATGAGGCAGTAACATAGTTATTTGTTATCATTATCAATCATTAAATGCTGTACACAAGTGTATGTGCTATACTTTTATAGGACTGGCAACACAGGCACCCTGTTTACACCAGCATCACCACAAACATGTGAGTAATGCACTGCACTGTGACATTAGGACAGCTATGACATCACTAGGCAATAAAAGTTTTTCAGTTCCATTATAATCCTATGGGGCTACCATAGTATATGTGATCCATCATTGACCGAAACGTTGTGTGGGGGCAATTAATTGTAATTATGTTATTTAGCAATTGTCATATAAGTAAACCGTGCAGTATGTAAGCTTTTTGGATTTGTTTTTTTCATTCAGCTTAATTACCTAGAAGATCATACAAATTATTGTGTGTATCAGTAGGCCATTTCTTGTTATTGCTGTTTAGTATTCCATAGTATATATGTACCAGTTTGTTTAACTCTTTATTCACTGAAGGATATTTGGGTAGTTCCCAGTATTTGGTTACTACAAATCAAGCTGTTATGAACATTCAGGTACAAGTTTCTGTGTGAAAACACGTTTTTCATTTATCCAGGATATATATCCATGAATACAATGGTTGGGCTGTATGGTAAGTCCACTTTTAGCTTTAAAAGGAACTGCTAAATTATTTTCCAGAGGAACTGTGAAATTGATGTGTGAGTGATCCGGTGATCCAAAGTCCATCAACCACTAATGTTTAGACGTATATATACCACACAAGTAAACTTCAGCCATGCATTTTCTGAGTGATCCAGGAATTCTGGAATCTCACCAGCATTTGGTGTGGCTACTAGTCTTCATTTTAGCCATTCTGATAGGTGTGTGGTGATATCTCATTGTGTTTTAATCTACATTCCTCTAATGGCCAATGATGAGCATCTTTTCATGTGTTTGCCATCTGTGTATCTTTTTTTGGTGAAACATTCATTCGTATCTTTTATCCATTTTCTAAATGGATTATGTTTCTTAATTAATGTTGAATTTTGAAAGTCATTTCAAAATTGTGTGTCCTAGATACAAGTCTCTTGCCAAATCTGTATTTTCTCCTAGTCTGTGCCTTGTCTTTTCATTCTTTTAATGGGGTCTTTTTCTAGAGCAAAAGTGTTTAGTTCTGACAAAGTCCAGTTTCTCTAATAAACTTTAAAAGGCAAGTTTTCCATTTACCACACAATGCACAATTTTAAATTATGCTTTAAGTGTGGATGTTTTCTTTTGACAAAACCCTTAAATTTTGTATTCAATGCTTAACTTTCAATACCTTATAAATGTAAAGGTTTCATAAAATTAATCCAGAAAATAACCCCATATATTACACACTCGAGGGGCCATTTTTACATTTAACTTCAATAAACCTAAACTGATTTATAAATATTGTCCTTGTTTCTTTCATTTCTTCATGTACCAAAAAGTTTTGCCATGAGAAGAGATGGGTGCTCTGGCAGCTTCCACGTTGGAGTGCAAAGTCCATTGACTTAAAATCAGGAACGAAAGACTGACTTGGTCTGGGTCACTATTTGCCAAGATAAGTCTGAGTTATAGTTTGACTCTGGAAACTGTATGAGGTCAGAGGTCAGAATTATTTGACAAGTGTCAGGGAAGAGACTACCTCTCCAATAAATCTAATACAAAGCTGAATTTCTTACTTGCTAAAGGGAAACTGATTGTAGAACACAGTCTCTCTGAATGAAAGCAAAAACCAATGTGTGTCACTCTGGGGGAAACAAGCAGTTTAGGGATTGGCTGGTTTTCTGAAGTGAGAGAACCAAAGCTGTTGCGTGGGATTTTGAGAATAACAGGTAAAAGCTGTTCTGAGGCTACTTGTGTGTAGTTTAGGATTCTAGCCAAAGAATTAGCCTGTCTCTTTTTTAAACTATGGACAGGAAATTGTTAAAAACACACCTATTGAATCAGAATCTCTGGTGGTAATCAGGCATAGTCAGTAACTATTGCTCCTCCAAAGTCCATCAACCACTAATGTTTAGACGTATATATACCACCCAAGTAAACTTCAGTCATGCATTTTCTGATTAACATAAAGCTATTTGAAGCTGATTTGGGTTTGTGATATTTTCAAGGCCATTGGAGACACACTGGGGTAGAGGAAACTCGAAGTGTGGAAACTTCCAGAAAGGAGGCCACAGATGCTTTTGGACCCAGCAAAGGCACCAAGAGCATTAACTGGGTTGATTCCACAAGCACAACCTCAAACATGAGGCACCCTCCTCTCACCTCCAATTCCTTGTGTTTTCTCCCCAAGAGGCCTGAATCACGAGGGAGGCAAATCCTCTCAGAACCTTTGACCTCTAATTTATCCCTTAGAGAGAAGACATTACCACATCACACGCTTAGTCACATAATTCAAGGTCAAAGTTCTTTTTGTTATTACAAAACGAGGCTTTAAATTAGAGCAACTCCACTTAGTTATTGAATCTTTTACTAGACCTATCAGCTCACACAACTGTGCCCTTTGGGATACTCTGTCCTATTTGAAGTTCAAATCTTTGTGTTCAGATTGAATTTGCCCTATTTTCAGTCATCTAAACTCCCTGCCTAATTATCTGCTCACTTATATTTGACCTGGAAACTTTTTAACTTAGTTACTTAAAAAAAAAATTCTAACTTAGCAATACATGTGAGTATTACATTTCAAATACAGACAGTTTTATAAACAAAAGTAAGTGAAATCTGCTTTACAAACAGCTTTCTTACAAATCCCTTCTTATGCATGCACTTCCCAACTGCGACAACTTTTAACAGGTTTTGGTTCTTCTTGTGGCTACCTTTGTATCTGTTTTTTAAAATTCATGATTTCTACATTAGTTGTCCAGGGCTGCTATACCAAATTATCACAAACTAGGTGGCTTCAAAATAACAGAAATTAATTCTTTCCCAGTTTTGGAGGCTAAATTTCCGAAATCAGGTATTGGCAGAATCATGCTCTCACTGAAGGTTCTAAGGGGGAAAAAAGTCCTTCCTTGCTTCTTCCTACCTTCCAATTCCATCCCTCCCATTTCCACCTCCATCTTCACCTGACTGACTTCCTTCCGTGTGTATCTTCCATATGCCTGTGTTTGCACAGGGTTTTCTTATACAAACATCAGTTACTGGATATAGGGCCCTCCTCATCCAGATGCTTTTGGACCCAGCATCTGGGTCCAAAAGCATCTTATTTTAGTTTGCCTAATTACATTGGCAAAGATCCTGCAGATGAAGAGCTGAATAAGGTCACATTCTGAGCTTCCAGGGACCCATGAATTTTGGAAGACACTTTTCAATCCAGTTCACTTGCTGTGCTATTTCTTGATTTTAAAACATTTAAACCTTTTCTATTGATGGCTAAAAAGGCTGAGGTTTATTTCACTTAAACATCTTCCACTGCAGCTCTCCTTTCTACCTAATGTAGTGAACATTCTAGTCATTCCCTCTACTGGTTGTCTCGGTGACTTCAAACGACATACTTGAACCTCCATTTCCCGTCTACCAGCAATAATCTGGAGCTCCTGGCTTCATTTCTGCTCAACTGTCTCCATCTCTCAACCTATGTCAGCTTTGCATGTGTTTTTGCATTGTTAAGACTTTTAATATGTATTCTCTAAAGTTGAATATATAGTGCCAGGGCTACGGGCTGGGCCATTCAGCAGAGAATGCACACAACAGTAAATTCACTTGATGTCTTCTTTACAGTCTATTAATTGCATTCCGCACATTAAACCATTCCAGGTACTCAGTTATATTTATTTTCCAGTTATTACACTTTTCTTTTTCCTAGAGAAATTTCCCAAGAATGCTCCATCTCGCAGTTCCAGTTTGGACTAATTATGTTACAAGTCCACACAAATATCATCCTGGGACTTTCCTTCACTATGTATTTGGAGGAATACACTTCTTCCTGAATCTCACACCTCCCTCTTTTTAAAAAATCAACTATTATTGAAATATGATTTACCTCCAACAATGCATCTACTTTAGCATAGTTCAACAAGTTTTGGCAAATATATAAAGCTAACAAATGTATATTGCCAGCAACATCAAGATTCTCAGCACACAGAAAAATTCCCTTGTGAACACCTGCATAAAATCCCTTGTACAGCTGGGCTCGGTGGCTCAGCCTGTAATCCCGCGCCTTTGGGAGGTTGAGGTGAGTGGATTGCCTGAGCCCGCGGGTTCGAGACCCACCTGGGCAAGCGAGACCTCATCTCTACAATAAAATCAAAAAAATTAGCCGGGCGTGGTAGCACGCGCCTGTAGTTTCAGCTACTTGGAAGGCTGAGGCGGAAGGATCGCTGGAGCCCAGCAGGTCGAGGCTGCGGTGGCCGGGAGCAGCGACTGCACTCCAGTCTGGGCGACAGAGTGAGACTCCAACTCAAAAAAAAAAAAAAATCCCTTGTACATTCAGCCAGATGAAACTGTTGTCTTTCATTTTTCTTTTACATCAGATTAGAGGTTTCTTTTCTATACTTTCATATAAACAGAATTATACAGTGTGTATTCATGTGTCTGGCATCTTTCACTTAATGCAATAGCGTTGAGATTGAATCATGTTATTACTGTATCAGTAATTTGTACCACTGTGTGGCTACATTACAATTTGTTTATCTATTTCATCTGTTAATGCTTCCAATTTGGAACTATTATGAATAATACTACAATGGACATTTAAGGAAAATTCTTTGTAAGGATATAGGCCTTCATTTATCTTGGTTAAAAACCTTGAAGTTGGACAGTATGTTTTTTTATACAAAGTTGCCAAACTGTTTTCCAAAGTAATTGTACCATGTTACAACCTGATTAGCAAATATGAGAGTTATAATTGTTCTACCACCTCGCCAAAACCTGTTAAACCTCTGTTAATTTCAGTCATTCTACTGGGTATATAGTGGGAAACATTCCCTAATAACTAATGATATTTATAACCGTTTCATGTACTTGTTGGTCATTTGCAGATTTTTTTTTGTGTGTGAAGCACCTGCTAAAATAATTTTTTCTGCTCACTTTTAATTGGGTTATCTTATTACTGAGTTCAAATCTCTTTGAGATTTGAAGATCCATCATTCCTTCATATTGCTGTCCTTTGTCAGATATATCACTTCCTCATATTCCTGGAATACATTCTAATGATACTGCCTAAGAAAGGGTATTCCTTAAATATCTAAAAATAGCTTTATTTTCCCTTAGTAGTATTTAAAATTTTGACTGAGTATGGAATTCTAAGTTGAGCACCACTTTTTTTTCTCAGAACTTTGAATACTGTCTTCCAACATTAGGGTTAGTGCTGAGAAATACAATACCTGACTGATTACATTTCCCATTTTAGATGACCAGGTATTGTTAATTTTCTTTTCCCTCTATGAAAACCTTTAAAATTGTCATTTTGCCTTGGTGTTATAAAATTTCACTAATTTTCTGTTCTCTTGTAGGAATTTTAACTAACCTATGTACTTAGTGAGTCCTAACAACTTGAAAACTAATGTTCTTTAACAATGGTTAAAAATATCAACTCTGGCTTCATACCACTACCATACTACATTTAGACCAGAGGGAATCATGTAAAAATATATGTGATGTGAGGATTTGATTAATTAATACAGTTAAGTAAAATAGTAGGGCAATATATTACTATTATTACAAAGCTGAGTATCCTTTATCTAAAATGCTTATGTCTGGGATTTTTTTCAGATTTTGGAATATTTGCCTTAAACCAGTTGAGCATTCTAAATTTGAAAATTCTAAATCTGAAATGTTCCGATGAACATTTCCCTAAAGTGTGATGTCAGTGCTCAAGAAGTTTTGGATTTGGGAATATTTTGGTTTTCAAATTTTCAGATTTGGAATGCTTAACCTGTATTATCAGTTGTAATATTAATATCATCAGTGGTATTATTATCTTTAGTACTCTTATTAACACCTCTGTAATAGTAATCTCTCATTCGTTTTCTCTTTCTGGGATACAAATCATTAACATGCTGGACCTCTTGCGCTGATTTCCTGAATAATTTCATTGACTTTCTCTTTCAACACTAATGTTAATAATTAATATAACAATCATGTTTTTAACTTTGAAGGGCTCTTGTTTTTCTAACTGCTCCTTTTAGTTACATTATATTCTTGTTTTATGGATATAATTCTCCTTGAATCTGTCTAAAAATACATATTAAAGTTTTGGGACTTGTTGCTTGTTTCCTTGCTCATTTGTTTTCAATCGTCTTTTGTTTAATGAATTTTCCTTGTCCTCCAAACGTATTTTTAAAATTTGTTTATTTTGCCCTTTCTCTTTCACTTTGTAAGTACTCATCAAATATATGGTGATTCTAGATTTTTTGTGTATACTTACTGCAACACTGGAATCACTGATGGAGAGCTCTAGCTATATAAGTAGAACTTGCTGATTGGTACATTTCCTTTATGGATGACGGGGTGGGAAAGAGCTATTAAGCTAGAGGGCCTCAAATGCCAGGGCTTTATTCTGAAGTGCTAGCATTAACTAATTGCATTTTTTTTAATTCAGAACAATTCCCTAGTATTTTCCCTTTTGAATAAATGCTGAGTTTGGGGGAATTCTTACATGAGAAGTGCAACTATTTCAAGTCTCACATCCTATTCCTACCCTCCATGGTGACTACCCTGGAGTCTAGAGTATCTCCTGAAAGATTAGCTCACCCCTTACTGCGTTTCCTGCTGTGATTTACTCCTCTACATGTCATCAGGCTCCCCCTTTTCCATTCACTTTCTGATTCTAAAAATGTATGAAAATTAGTAATGCACAGATATCCTCTTTATATTCACTTCATTTTTCTTTTTCTTTTTTTTTCCTTGCTGAATTTATCTACCCTTTTGAGAAAAGACTCAGTGACATCTGGGCAGCAGTTCTTTTTACAGCTGCAACAACTTTTGTGTACCATTCTATGTTCAGGTCCTGTGATGTGCCCTTTTGAATCAGCATTAACCTGAGCAGGACTTGACGCTGACCCTGCATCCACAAAGAGAAGTTTTTCCATCTCCTCCATCACTTTTCCACACTTCTTTGATATTTTCGAAATTGTGAGCACGGCAGACCTCACATGTTCCATGATCTTGTCCTTGTTTAGAAATGTGCTGATGGTTGAACGATCTTTTCACCTTGCTCCACTGCCTCAACTATTTTCACCTTTGTTTCCATCGTTATTACTTGGCTCTTTTTAGCAGTATCAGCTACATTTACTGCTTTTATACTTGCTTCCGGACACCTAAGTTGGATTTACCAACGCGCTCTCACAACAAAACTGGAAACTCGTTCGTATGTGGGGGACGTGTATTCTGCTTTACTGCTAAGCAGTTCAGATAGACCAAGAGCCGCTTTACCATCAGGTCCTCCAGATTGAGACTGGTTTAGGTTCAAGATCTGTAGCTGGCTCACGACGGACCTGCGGGGAGCTGTGGGTCTGAGATATAGTCACCATGCGCTCGCCCCTGAAAAGCTCACTTCATTTTTCTTCGAATGTGGTCACAAAAGGAGGCAATTATAAACATGTGAACTCACTATACTATCTTTGTTTGTTTGTGGAAGATGGTTTTTATTTTTTTAATTTATTGTAAAATGTGCAAACTCAGTAAAAGTTGAATTAAGAGTATAACAACAAACCATGTACCCTTCACTTGCATTCAAGGAAGTGCAAATTGTCACAACTGCTCCATCTCCCTCTGCACATGAGTATATGTATCTTTTGCCAAACCATTTGAAAGTAAGCAACCTATCCCTTCACACTTTGTCTCTAAATGTCTTAGAATAAATCTTCTCAAAGTGAACAATTTTTTCCCTACGTAACTACAACACCATCACCAAGCCTAAGATTATTATTAACCCAAACACATTATCCAACATTTCAAACCATGATTATATTTTCCTAATTATCACAAAAAGATCTTCAATCAAATCTTACGTAACACAAACAGCTCTTATGCTTCTTTAGTGCCCCAAGCCTGGAACGTTCTCCTATCTTCCTACCTGCCACTATTCTTGATGAAATGTAATCCTTTGAAGAATCTAGACTTCTCTTTAAAAATGCATTCCTTGGGCCAGGCGCGGTGGCTCATGCTTATAATCCCAGCACCTTGGGAGGCTGAGGTGAGAGGACTGCCTGAGCTCACAGGCTCAAGATCAGCCTGGGCAACTTGGTGAGATCTCATCTCTACAATAAATCAAAAAATTAGCCAGGCATGATGGCGCATGCCCGTAGTTCCAGCTACTTGGAAGGCTGAGGTAGAAGGATCGCCTGAGTTGAGCAGATCGAGGCTGTGGTGGCCATGAGCTTGTCACTGCACTCCAGCCTAGCCTGGGCGACAGAGCAAGACTCCAACTCAAAAAAAAGTCTTCCTCTATGGGTCTGTTTCTCCTTCGGAAACAAGAACTAGTGGCAATATATAACTCTTCTCCATCCTGAAAGCTGCTATTATCTTTTTTCTCTCTCTCGCTCTTCCTTCTTTTGCTTTTCTTTAAAAGTAGATTCTTCCAACCACTTTCCTCCTAAATCCTCACAGTAGCCCTATAAGGAGTGAAATCCTTATTTTTTCTATGCCATCGTTAAAACAATGTTAAAGACATCATCAAGTCATTCTTTACACCACATTACTTGCAAATGTCCTGAACCAAAGTCTTGTTATCATACCTCCTGCTACATCAAGATTTTTCCTTTGTGCACATCCACATAAAGTGTTACTCTGTACTTTAAAAAATTAGAGACATGCTTAGAGTTTATATACATACACCTAAGTAAAAGTACACATGCTTAGGTCTCTAAACTATTGGTAGATGAATCACCTACCATATTATGTTTTGAAGAAAGATTTCCTTTTAGTATCTATTGTGTATTTGAATTATTGAATTTTACGTTAATGTTTCTGAGAACGTCAATGACCTAATAATTTAAACAGAATCCAGTGCAAATGTTTTTGTTCAGTATCCTCAACTCGAAAATAGATAAGAAAAAGAAACAGAAATTGCATGCAGTATTAGCAAACTGAAACCATGTATGCAATACAGCATAATGATATCCAATAACAGTATTTCAAACTCCAGGCATAGGAAAATAAAATTCCCTACCCTGTAAGTCAAATATATACCCCAGATACAGAAAATTAAACAGAGGCTTAACTATTTAAATCAAATTTATAAGAATGGATATTGTAGTCCTCTTTTTCTTCACCCATTAAAAATAAAAGCCAGTATTGACATGACTCTCAGTGAATTTTTAGAGATTTAATCTAATAGGACAGAAAAAAATAATTTTGAGGCATGAAAAATGGTTATGTTAAATATAGTTCTGAGAAACTGGCGGCCAGATACATCTATAAACTGTGATACTCGCTGGTTCATACATGCATTTTTAATTAAGAAAATGAAATATTTAGGGCCTAACAGAAATAATTTTATGACTATTAAGCCATTTCTCTAGGGAAATTTTCAGTAGGATAGTCAGAGAGTTCAGCATTTTGCTGCTGTCAACTATAGCAAGAGTTTTGCATCTTTGTATCTCAGTAAAACTTATCCTTTCATCTTTACTTTGAAACCCAAATACTCAGTGATTATTAAGTATTTGGTGGTGGAATTAGTTGCTTAATATCTATGAAATTAAACTGCAATATTTGCTTTTTCCTTTAAAAGAAAGTTGATAATTAAGCATTGTTGAATGCAATGGAAGCCTAAAGATTCATAGGCATTTGGGTTCATCGTTTCTTTTATTGATTTGGAATTATTTTAAGTAATAAAAAAACACATGTCAATGATATTCAAGCATATTTCTTTTATCTGCTCATCACAAGGAAACAGGAAGACTAAGGTGTCAACAAGCAAAAGAAAGTATAAAAGAGCAATACAAAAATTACTGCTTTTTATAAACAAGTGTAACATAAAGTAATCATCTCATCACCTAACTACTGTTCAAGGCTTTGGTCTACAGAACTTGAACTCATTCCATGCCTTTCTTCAGCCTTGTTAAACGACAGGCTCTGTCTCCCCAGTTCTTGAGCTAATTATGATTCAGACAAGCAGGATGTACCAGGCTGGGCCTGGGATATGTCCATGGCACCAATTCCCAGTCCACCTGACTGACCTTGGTCTCCTGCTGAGAACAAGACCTTTTCTGGAGCTGGAACCCTGGTCTAACCTGCGGTTCACTTGTTTGATACCCTTACACATGGCCTAGGAAAGCTTACTGGTTCCTACTTTCCATGATTCTTAGAGTAAACTCCCTGCTCTGAACAAAACATCAAGAATATTGATACTTACCTCACCTTAATAACCACCATTTCTTGGAAATTTCTGTTACTGCCTTTCAGTGCCTCCCTCCAATATGAATTCTAATATCTTTCTAGATCAACACTTTACATGTTGCTTTGGATTCTTTGCTTTTGACACAATCCACAGTCACATGAGAGTCCAAGCACATTCTACCTCCACTGCCCTGGAGTCTGGTGGCCATACTGTTTGATTTACAATGTTTGAGCACTAGTTCTTAACAATCTCAAGGGTTAAAGAAGAGCTATGTAGACTCCTTACCTCAGAAAAATGCATGCAAACAAACATTTTCAAGATTTGTTTCACATGTGTTACAGGGGATTAACAGATTCCTTAATATTCTTCCAGGTATAAGAACTCCTGCTTTAGACTTTGAATCTTCTGAGGTTCTAATGTATTTAGGTTTTCAGGTACACATGAACCTCTAATTTCAATTATTTTACATGCCTGGATGCAAGAAGTTTCCTTCCACAAAAAAAAAAAAGTATTTCGTTTTCCTCAGGAATAAGTTTAAAAATTAAATAAACTCTTAGAAGAGTCAAAGGTCTACTTATTTAATGTATTAATTTAATTGCACATATGCTTAAAATGACATTTTTTTAAAGAATAGACCTATTTAGGAATATCGCTCCTTTCCATTCTTAGATTTCATGACACAGTAGTGTTCAATTCTCCATATTTCTCTTTGACATTATTCACATGTATCTTCCATCATTAATGAAGCTTCTCATTGAGTCGTCCAACAGTTTTCAAAGTCCTATCTATTTTTCATTCCTGTCCAAACTTTCAAGATCCTTTTAATTCCTGCATCATGGAAACTAAAACTCAAACTATAAACCAAAATATTAAGCCTCATATTCAGCCTGTAAATGTACATGTGGCCTCCACCACAAAATTACTTGCTTATAAAGTAATCCTAATTCATGTTTACAAAGGCATCAACATTTGAACAGTGAAGTAACACCTCCAATAATAAAATATCTACAGAAACATCAAATTCTTGAATGGATAAATGAATTTTTTTTCTGGCTAATATGTCCACTCTAAACTGTATTTTGATGTGCAAATTAAGGTAATTTTTAAAAGAGCTCTAGAAAGTGAGAGAATTTATAATTACTTAAATATTAGAAAATTATTTTGTTATGCTATAATTTTCAGGGGGGAAATTTTATTAAGGGAGATAAAATAAAACTTTATGTTTCTTTTTTTTTTTTGAGTTGGAGTCTCACTCTGTCGCCCAGACTGGAGTGCAGTGACCGCTCCTGGCCACCGCAGCCTCGTCCTGCTGGGTTCCGGCGATCCTTCTGCCTCAACCTTCCAAGGAGCTGGAACTACAGGCGCGCGCTACCACGCCCGGCTAATTTTTGATTAATTGTAGAGATGAAGTCTCGCCAAGTTGCCCAGGCGGGTCTCGAACCCGTGGGCTCAGGCAATCCACTCACCTCAGCCTCCCAAAGCGCGGGATTGCAGGCTGAGCCACCGAGTCCAGCTAAACTTTATGTTTCATTGTAAAATTCAGCTAAAATTTCCCCTACTCAAACATGTGGATATACCAATTCCAAAAAGAGTATAAAGCCTTCTAAAGTATATTCTGGGTAAAATCAGTTACTAAAAATCCCTTCTTCATATTCCAGATTCCCACCTTTAATAATTACTGGGGAAAACAGCTCAAATATCAAATATAAGAGGTAAGAGAGAGAAAGAGAGAGTGAGAGAGAGAGACAGAGGGAGACAGAGAGAGAGAGAGAGAGAGAGAGAGAGAGACTCTTCCCTCTGTTATCCCCCATAATGTCATATATTCCCCCTCTTCATTGCTTCTTTTCCACCTCCACTTCTGTTCTGATATTAACTTTTGCTTTTTTTTTTTTTTTTTTTAGTCAGCATCTCACTCTGTCACCTAGGTTGCAGTGGCACGATCAGGGCTCGCTGAAGCCTCGACCTCCTGGGCTCAAGCAACCTTCTGCCTCAGTCTTCTGAGTAGCTGGAATTACAGGTACACACCATCGTGTTTGGCTAATTTTTTTTCTTTTTTTTGTAGAGACAAGGTCTTGCTATGTTGCCCAGGATGGTCTTAAACTCCTGGCTTCAAGCAATCCTCCTGCCTGAGCCTTCCAAAGTGCTGGGATAACAGATGTAAGTCACCATGCTTTATTTTTATTGTAAGGTTTGCATTTTGCTCTAGATTTTTTTTCTTCATTGACTTCAAGAAGATAGCCAAGCAAGAAGACAATTTCAGTGGATGAAGATAAGCTTCCTTTCTCTAAATAAATTGAGCTCGTTGACTGTATTGTGCCAGAAGAGAGGAATTCAGAGGTCAATGATTGCAAGGTAACCTGGGAAAGTTGGATCACTTGGGCCTGGAGCAACATTGGGTGTCCAAGAATTAACCAGAAGCCATGGAGTTTGGCTGATTTCAAGGGTTCATGAAGTGTCGGAACCAAAGTATCTCTAGAGGAAGCTGTAGTGATGAAAACCGGAGGAACGTCCCTGAGTGCCTCACTCTAAGTTAGATCTCTTGGACACTTCCTGAACCCCAGAAGAAGGAGCAGCACAGAGACCCCCCAGCATCCCTGATAAACAAGGGCTTGGCATCAAGTTAAATGTTTTGAAAGAAATAAACATTCCATTTCGCGTAAACACAATTCAAGACTATCAAGTTATTTACTATACTTATTTTCTTTTTTTTTTCTTTTTCTTTTGTTTTAAGTTAGAGTCTCACTCTTGTCACCCAGGCTGGAGTGCAGTAGCATGCTCACAGCCACCGCAGCCTCGACCTGCTGAGCTCAGGTGATCCTTTTGCCTCAGTCTTCCAAGTAGCCGGAACTACAGATGTACGCCACCACACCCGGCTAGTTTTTGTGATTTATTGTAAAGATGAGGTCTCACCAAGTTGCCCGGGCTGGTCTCAAACCCCCGGGCTCAGGTAATCCTCTTGCCTCAGACTCCCAAAATACTGGGATTACAAACTGAGCCACCGCGCCAGGCCTACTACACCAATTTTTTTACATAACCTTCTTTTTCTCTCTAGAATATCAAATCCTGAATTCACGTCTTCATCTTCTACATCCCTCTAAAAATAATAATAACAAAAGCTCTACAGTCTCATTTCCCTTCCATTTTTTTTATGAGTCATAGTCTCACTATGTTGCCCAGGCTGGAGGGTAGTGGCATGGTCATGGCCACCACAGCCTCAACTTCCTGGGCTCAAGTGATCCTTCCACCTCAGCCTTCCAAATAGGTGGAAATGCAGACACCAGACACCATACCCAACTAATTTTTTGATTTATTGTAGAGACGAAATCTCACCAAGTTGCTAAAACTGGTCTCGAACCCCTGGGCTCAGGCAATCCTCTCGTTTCGGCCTTCCAAAGTGCTGGGATTACAGGCTTGAGTCACTGTGCTCAACCTTCCTTGAATTTTCATACACTATCTTTCTATATTATCTCTCCCTCATCATCTGCTTAGAACTTTCCTTGCAGTCATTGACAAAGCGGTATATTTGTTGGATTTCAAATCTAGGTTTTATTGTGACTACCCTACAGAATACATTGTTGATTTAATAACATATTTTCTGCTGATCTTTAAATTCTAATTATTTTTAGCATCATAAAATACAAAGCAGCTTATATAGAAGCATACACTTATACTAGACAACATGACAAGAACATTTTTTTTCTTTTTTTCTTTTTCTTTTTTTTTTGAGTCATAGTCTCACTCTGTTGCCCAGGCTGGAGTGTAGTGGCACAATCATGGCTCACCATAGCCTCAACCTGCTGGGCTCAGGCAATCCTTCTGCCTCAACCTTCTAAGTAGCTGGGACTACAGGTGTGAGCCACTGCACCCAACTAATTTTTTTGACTTATTGTAGAGATGAGGTCTGGCCACATTGCCCAGGCTGGTCTCAAACTCCTGGGTTCAGGCAATCCTCTCACCTCGTCTTCCCGAAGTGTTGGGATTTCAGATGTGAGCCACCATGCCCAGCTACATGTCATTTTTGATCAGCCATTTTATGGTATATGGCAGGGGCTGCAGATTGGGTGAGAAGGACACACAAGAAAATAATAGGAAAGCAATAAAATTGATCTGTCCTCCGGACCTGCCTAATATTCTTTCACTGTAACTGATAGAGAAATATCCTCTGATGACAATTGTGCTGAGAGAATTCTATTGACATTCAAGACACACTGATTTGTTTAACGGATCAGTGTTATTTTTATGCTTTTTTTTTTAACATTTACACATCAAAGTGAAATACCTTTGACTATGAAGTTATTAAAGGAAGAGGCAGTCAGCTAGCAGATCCAGCCTGCTCCAAAAATGGCATCATTTTTATTTTTGTTAATTTTTTTTTAACCAAGTTTTTTGCAGTGGTTAGCATTTAAAAACAGGGGTGTCAGATAAAAATCTAAACACCTGGTTTCTTTTGATAAAAGAAGGCTCTTTTCTGTTGACATCACTAGGTTCACTTTCCCTCATTTCTTCATTTTCCCCACATGCCAACATCTGCCGGAACTGCCCTTTTCATGGCTTATTCTCCCTTAATTCTGTCCACTGTCTCACAAAACCATTGCACTTAATGCACTTCACTCAGAGTAACCTGTGTGGCTCCCAAACACATTTGAGTTTGAAAATCTGGCTTACATTTTCCTTGACTAATCACACCTAGACCAGAGTTCTAATATGTTATGAGATTCTGTCATAATCCATACCCAATGATATGAACCCATGTAGTTTGTTTTTTTAAGGTAGCACCGCAGAGTGAATTAAGTCCTAAACATGTCTATTTAAAATTGCACCTAATATGTCTTTGTACCAATAATTGAGTAGTAACATGCCCTGTTGCTCAAAAATAAATCTCAGTGTTGGACGTGGATGGATAATTACCTAACTTTTTTTGGCCTGGTGCATTTCACATTCTTTCCCTGGGAGTAATGTGAAACCATATGCCCAAGAAATAAATTATAAGATAGAAAACAAATATCTATCTTATGACCAAGTGGCAGTCACTAATGCAAGTGGGATTTTACAGCACAATGCAGGCGAAAGGGAGAGTGATTTGGCCCCTGAGGTAAAGTCTTAAAGGGATTCATTTTTCCATCACCACCGAGGATACTTTCTATCATGGAGTGAGAGGCACTAAAATCAACTGGCAAAACGAAACCTCTCTGCATATGGTGTTTACTCAGAAGGGTGAGGTGCCAAAGAGACTGGCAGTCACTGCAAGTCGAACCTTCTCCGGCACGACGTCATTTCAAGAGCTGCCCCTGTCGAGGGCCCAGCCTCCTGTGCCCATTAGATTCGGTGTGAAAGGTCTCCATTCATTTGCCAGCTGGCATAGTCCACTGTCATCTAAAGATGTGAACGGTCACAGCACAGGCCTCCCTGCCACTGGAAACCAGACGACGATTAATTATGGATGGAATGGAGCCAGGCAAAGCTGCAATTGTAATCAAATGAGACCACACTGAGGAAAAATAACATGTTAGCTTGCACTAGGTACCTCACAGATAGATTTATGACTACCCTGCCGGTCAGAGATAAAGCAAAAATCAATCATATTATTCATATGAGTAACATAAGCAAGTACTGGCAAAACAAAAAATATGTTTCCTACGATTGTGTTGGAGATACTTCATTTATATACAACTTTATTCAGCAGAATCACAGATCCACAACTTTTTTTTTTTTTTTAATGAAAGCTGAGAAATACACTATCAGCTGGCACTATAATGAAGAGAGTTGGGAACTTTTTGCATTCAAAGCTTTCACTGCAAAAATATATGACAATATTTCCTGCGGTATTGCTTTGCTCTTATTTTATTATGATAACTATCGCCTGTTGAAATGTGGAGCCCAGAAGCTAGAAAATATCCAGAGTCAACAAATAGGATACTTGTTCATTATGTCCATGAATAATCAAAAAGATTAAAAATAATGCTGGTTCTATACAGTAAAGAGCTAAAGAATGTATGTTTCTTTAGAAGCAAAATTCAAATCTCAGTCTTGTTCTGTAAAGGAAGGAGCTCAACCTAAAAGAGCTGGTCATTGTTAAGAGCTTAACTGCCACCACAGACCACGGTTAATGGTGAAGCGTGGACCAGAATCAGTTACAATCTAGCAAGTCCTACCTCAAAAAAAAAAAAAAAAAAGGAAAAAGCTATTTTAGATGATGCATTTATGGTATGCATTTATCCATTAGTAGCAGAAGTGATGTGCTTTTTTTAGAAGGTTCTTAGAATGTGATGTTTTATGTAGAAGTTTAAGTAACTTCACCAATTAAAATGACAGTACAAGGGGGACGCCCCCCAAAAAACAGAATTATCTTTAGAAAGCAGGCTTCTTGTAGTACACTTGGAATCTTTTTTCTCCAGATCAAACAGTCAACCAAATTTTTTATCTGGAAGTTGTGAGAGGATTATATCACAATTTGTGGAAGAAACTGCCAAATTGTGGCAAACAGGTAACTGATTTTTCCATTATGATAACGCTCCTGTCCACACTGCGCTGAATGCTCAGCAGTTTTTGACCAAAAACAGTATGACCCCCATGCCCCCTCTCCCTACTCGCTCAAACTCGCCCTGAGAAACTTTTGTTTGTTTGTTTCCTGGATGAAAAAAGGGAAATGTTTTGCCCATTTGGAAAAGGCGAAACAAAGGCAGATGAACTAAAAGGCATCAAAATCGACAAGTTCAGAAACTATTTTGAGCAGTGGGAAAAGCGTCTCAATGGGTATATTACTTCAAAGAGTGCATTGAAGGCAACTGAAGTTTAAACATGTACAAATAAATATACAACTTTTAATAAATAAATTCCAGGTTTGGGGAGGTCCCTACTCCTATATACCTATTTAATCCCCAAATCTATAATGTATCTGTGGAACTAAGATCTTCAAATCAATAGCCTAGGAGATATTACCTAGAAACAGCAGTCTGTCTGTCCAAACCTTCTATTCCTCTTCATTTTCTACCCCTTCCTGTTACTTGCCAAGCTATCTTTGGGAAGTTGGGAGGCTGGAGGGGAGCCAAGAGATTCCAGCAAAAGAAGAGGGGGTCTGAAAGGCAGAAGGATCGTTTGAAGCCACAGCAAATCCAACTATTCTACAAAACTCTGTTTGAACACTGCCCTTTGTCCCCTGCTAACCTCCAACGCAAAGGGCAGACTACCCAGGTGACCACAGTTTCTACAGTCACATGTAATAACTGTTCATTGTTTAACCAAGAAGTGGTCTTCACAAGAAGCGCAACATTAAGCATGATCACAGGATGGATAGAGGGTTCAAAACAAAACAAAACAACAACCTACAAGCCAAAAGTAAGATAGTTCTCTTTGTGGGTGTCTTGACATTTCTCACTCTGGGGAGAACTGCAGCTTTGAGTATAGCTTCTAATTAAAGCTAAACAATAAATATTGATATAACAACAATGGCTTCTTGCAAAGGGATCTTTGTCAGTTTCGAGTGCCACAATTGATTTTGCTTTTCTTGGTTGCTCGTTTCTTAGAATGCAGCAATTAAACACGCTTGTTCACTTAGAACGTAGTGTTTTGTGTTGGTTCATTTGAATTCAGGATCAATTAACAAGGATGCCATAAGAATTTTAGGAAGCAGATGCCTCAGAGATGGATGGGGAGAAGCAGCATCCATGAAACACCTTTTAAATAGGAATATTAGGGTCCCTAGTAGCAATTGTCTCCCAAACCTATTTGCCCTCCGTGTGTGTGCGTGAGCAACTCTGAGAGGTGAGTATGCGCATAAAAGTGAAAAAAAAACTTCCATTTGGTTTTCTGCAAACTGAATTCCTTTTTCTCAGTAACAGAATGATAGAACATTGGGATCTAGTTGCTCTATATTTTTTCCTGTTGCAAAAAGCAAGACTGAAACAAAATTTTCAAACAGCTAAGGAGAATGTATGCATGTGTATGCAAAAATATACTGGGAGGAAAAAAAATGAGACCATTATGCTAGAATGCAATCTCTCAGTTTCTGTCACAATTCAGCATTTTATCTTGATTTCTGCAGAAAATCTTGTCGTCTATCCTCAGATCGGTTTTTGTCCTCAGCCCCAAACTAGAATATATGTTTCCCGCCTGGGGTGTTTTCTCTCTCTCCCTCCCTCCTCTCTCCCTCCTTCCCTCCTTCCCTCTTTCCCTTCTTCCCTCCTTCCCTCCCTCCTTCCCTCCCTCCTTCCCTCCCTCCTTCCCTCCCTCTTTCTCTCCCTCCTTTTCTCTCTCTATTTTTGTAGTCCCAGAACTTGTCACCTCCCTAGGGGCTTTTTCTTCTGTACCAGGCAAAAGTAAATAGCTCACTTCTCTGTGTCCCTGGTACTGGAACTATATTTACACTTATGTCGTTGAACATATAGCCATTTCTGTGCATGATGGCCCCCCAACCTCCCACCCAACCCACTACCTCCCACTATCCACAATTCTCAATTCCACTGAGACTTATCAAAGACCAGGAAGCATATCTTATCCACCTTGGGATCCGAAGTAGTATACAGAGCCTGACTTACAATAGGTTCCCAATATGGTTTGTCAGATCGGATCAAATTTAAGAGTTTAAAATATATATTTTTTAAATGCCTATATATACATCACCTCTTTTAGTTGGCATTGTTCGATCTTAGAAAAACATATCTTAGGACATGTTTTAATCCACCTAATCTTACTGGTTCTTCAATATAGTCTTATAAAAACAGCTACCATGTATAGGATCCCTATACTCATATTCACACATGTGTAACTCAGAAATCTGGAGAACTATGGTCTTCAAGTCAACAACCTAAGAAATGTGACACAGAGACTCTAGTCTGTTCTCTGCTCTGGGTTCTGTTCTACCCAACATCTGTTCCTTCCGACCAATCCCCAAGCTCTTTGTGCAAGCAGTGGGGTGACTGGTGATTCCAGGCAAAACAGTGGGCCCCATTGTACTAACTGCTATACTATACAAATCTTGTCTTGAGGGCTTTTCTATGTATTATTTGACTTAATCCCAAGTGTAAGTATTAATAGCCCTTTGTTCCCCAGAAGGAACAGAGTTGCTGGGATTTTCAGCCACACAAGCTACTAAGCAGAAGAGTCAAAATCCAAATATTTTATTTTTCTCTGATTTTAAGGGCTAGATGACTCTTTCCATGACTTTACACAGCAACTAAGCTGTCTTTACTTGGTATATTTTTATTGCACTGCTTTTTACTAGTTGATGGACATCATGTCTTGTTTTATCAAGAAATACTGATTGAGTGTCATAAGTGATGGGTTCACGATATCTCATACACATAATATATATTTTTAAATCTGCATAACAGCCTAATCTCCAGAAACATGTAACAAAAAGGCAGGAACCTACTATTGTGTGCTTTGTTTTTCTAACAAAGGTATTTCAGAGTGAAAATTTCAGGATCAGAGGAGAATATCTCATATAAATATACATTTGGGTCCCCAGCTGTGACTTGATTCCCAATTTAGTAATGTACATAGAGTGATTTGAATCAGTATATTTAGTCTACTTCAAACCATTTTCATTTTGAAAGTTGGCACAGTAATACTTGCAGCTTGATATACTAAGACAACATATATTTTTTCCTCACTAGTGCATAATGATAAAGAATATTTATAGAAAGAAGATTTTTGTGGCTGGGCATGGTGGCTCATGCCTGTAATCCCAGCACTTTAGGAGGTTGAGGCAGGAGGATCACTTGAGCCCAGGAGTTCAAGACCAGCCTGGGCAACATAGTGAGACCTCGTTTCTACAAAAAATTTAAAAATTAGCCAGATGTGGTAGCACACATACCTGTGGTCCCAGCTACTGAGGATGCTAAGGTAGAAGAGTGGCCTGAGCCAGGAGGTCGAGGCTGTGGTGTACTGTGATTGTGCCACTGCATTCCAGCCTGGGCAAATCAAATCCCTTTGCTTTTAGCTGGACCTACACCAGCCTCAATTTTATTTACTTATTTGTTTTTTAGTCAAGTCTTTCTCTGTCACCCAGGCTAGAGTGCAGTGGCACTCTCACAGCCACTGCAGCCTCAACCTGATGGACTCAGGCAGTCCTTCCACCTCAGCCTTCCTAGTAGCTGGAGCCACAAGTGCACACCACTACACCCAGCTAACTTTTTAATTTTTTGTAGAGGTGATGTCTCTCCAAGTTGCCTGGGCTGCTCTCAGCACCCTGGGCTCAGGCAGTCCTCTCGCCTCCTCCCGAAGAGCTAGGATCACGAGCATGAGCCACCGCACCTGACCCAGACTCAATTTTTGAACAGGAAAAGCAAACTCTGTGCCTAT
This sequence comes from Tarsius wallacei, assembly GCA_963574415.1. Taxonomy (NCBI): domain Eukaryota; kingdom Metazoa; phylum Chordata; class Mammalia; order Primates; family Tarsiidae; genus Tarsius; species Tarsius wallacei. Next base: position 6,734 of record CAUYQG010149842.1, on the reverse strand, counting down.
GCCTTGTCCTCCTATGCTTACTTTTTCTGCATAATGTTTCTCTTTCCCACAATACTCTTTTCTACATTCTTGTCAACGTTTAGCTACTTCTTTCTAGCTTTTTCCCCTCAGCTTAGCACAAACTTCCTCCCAGGAATGTTTAACCTGGAATCTATGGATGCTCAAAGCCTCCATGGACAGAACTTCATTTCATTATAGTCAGCTTCTTTTGTAATGCTGTGCATTTTATTGCATGTATTTACTTTTTTTTTTTTTTTCTCAGAAGCAGCTCATGTCACTAAAGGAATTAAGGGAGTCCCACCTTCAAAGTCCTATAATACCCTGGTCTGCCTAGATCAAAACACTCTGCTGTTGTTTTTTTGCCTCTGGAGTGTAGATGCCTCAAGGCAGGGAAGCAGCAGTATTCATGCTGTGTTCCCACTACCCACGCACTGCTGATACACAGAAAGTGAACAAGAGCTATCTGGGGAAAAGATGGACGTATGGCAGGTGGGTGAATAATATCAATTCAAAGTGGTAGCCTTAGCTATTTTATGCTGTTTTGTATCTCCATTTGACAGTTATGGATGAATAAAAATAGGCATACAAGTTATGATTAAACATCATTTGATGAAAAAAAAATCTTTCAAATACTGGATTTAATGAAACGCTTATACTGTGACTAACAGATTAAAGACCCTGAAGGTGGTCTGCCTGACGACCCATCACTGCAGCTCTCTATTCCAAACTAGGTTCCCCCGATTTCAGACCAATCCTAGCCCTGGAGAGGCTGTCTATTAGAGGCCAAACTTGTAGAGTCTTTTCTTGACGAACACTGGTTTTTCAGTGACTGAATGAGGGTGAGAACCCAGATCTGCCTGCTTTTAAAGCCATTGTCTTTCCTGCCTAGAATGGGAGTTTAGCTGCTGGGTGAATTAAATTAAGGTATCAAAAGCAGATGGATGCAAAACCATCTTGATGTCAATCAACACAGTGATTCCCAAGTGTGAGATTTGGGCCTGGATGGCTGGCTGCTTCAGAAAATTTCTTTCTTTCACACCTCTGGGACCAAAAGATTATTATGAGAATGAAAGAGTTGCTGGGCATGGTAACTGTAATCCCAGCTCTTTGGGAAGCAGAGACGAGAGGATTGCCTGAGCCCATGGGTTCGAGACCAGCCTGGGCAACTTAGCACGACCTCATCTCTACAAAAAATTAAAAAAAAAAAATTAGCTGGGCATGGTGGCAAACACCTATGGTTCCAGCTACTTGGAAGGTTGAGGCGGAAGGATCACCTGAGCCCAGCAGGCCAAGGCTGCGGTGGCCGTGAACGTGCCACTACACTTCAGTCTGGGGAACATAGTAGACTCCAACTCAAAAAAAAAATAAAAGAGTTACTTGAGGCAGAGAACATAGCTCAGTAGTGGACACATAGTAGAACCCCAATTAAAAGTGGCTTCCGGCTGAGTACAGTAGCTCACCCCTGTAATCCCAGCTCTCTGGGAGGCTGAGGCCAGAAGATTGCTTGACTCCAGGAGATTGAGACCAGTCTAGGCAACGTGGCAAGACCTCATCTCCACAAAAAAATGAAAATAAAAAAAAATTAGCTGGACATGGTGGTGTGTGCCTGTAGAACCAGCTACTCAGGAGACTGAAGCAGAGGATTAGCTAGGCCCAGGAGATGGAGGCTGCGGTGAGCCATGATCTCCATCCTGGGCAAGAGAGTGAGACCCTGACTCAGAAAAAAAAAAAAAAGAGGAGTGCTTCCTTCCTTTAACTTTCTACCTAAACTATGACTGGCCTTAATTTCCAGATAGTATATCTTGAAAACAACTAGACAAGTTGCATGACACTTTTAGTGCTTCCATAAACCCTTTCCTGATTGTCTTCAAACCATTTTTGTTCTCGCTTCTAGTCCCTAATTTCATTAACTCTTAAGACATATTCTTATTGCATGTACTAAGAAAGAGAAAATAGGCAACCCCTTCGGATTCCTTTCCACTTTGGGAGCTTTTCTGTCCTCTTAATAAATCCTGCTTTCCAAGAAAAAAAAAAGAAAGAGAAAATAACTACCACTTAAGGTACAACAAATCAGTTGTAAGTTGCATCCCACTTAACACACGTAAAGTGTGGAAAGTGTGTTTCTTGGAATATTTTCAATATTGTGTCTCTGATGGTAATCTGGAGCGTTTCTCCCACTTTGGATCTGGGAGAAGAGTGGACAAACTCCCAGGCACTTCCAGCAGTCCTGCCTCTCGGTTACTGGGAAAAGCAGTTTGTAGCCCAAAGATAGTCTTGGAAGAGAGCTACTGGTGACAGCTGTTAGCAAAACTGTTAACAAAGAAGTTGAGCAATGGGTGTTCAGATTCAATGAAGGAGGTTCCGGGCCAGCTGCAGGGGCCGCAATAGTATCCACTATTGGACATACTTGACTTATGACTAAAACAGGGCTATTGGTTTCCACGGGTGGGTTATGGAATCAGACTTCTCCCATCATAAGCCCATTTCATATAGCCAAAATAACCTTAAGCCTATTTTGATCCAAAACAAAGATCATTTCAGGAATCATCAGAGAACTTTTAAATAACTTATGTTTCAGTGGTTTGTATTAACACATCAACTACATGGAATTTATCGCAATGTCTCCAAATTAACTTTACCTTTTTTTGGTTCTTCATTAATGTGTATTCTTAATGAACATTCTATAAGTATCCAGATTATATTCAGAACAATCTATTTGGTTGTCTTGCTATAGTTGCAGATGTAATAAGATGCCTTACTTCCTACAGAGTAGCTAGACAGTTTATGTCACTGAGCTCAAATCTGAGTAGCCATTAAAATTCTGAGAATCTGCCACGAATGTTTTTAAATTGGAAGGATGTAGAAATTATCTATTCTGTTCGTCACTAAAGGATGTGGCATTTGATTTGGCATTAGAACCTCTATTATTAAAGATTCTCTTTCCTAGAATGGTATTTCTGGGTATGCTTATAATCCTTTAGCCTTAGGACAAGGTATAGCAAGACTAAAACCAGGAGAATGTGTGGAGTCAGTTTCAGAGACACAGAGTTAGACTGGACCCAAGAGGCAAAGACAGAATCAAGAGGCAAAGTCAAGGTCAATTATGGTGTCAGGCTAGGAAACTAATAAATGAATAAGTATGTGAGTTAATTAAAAAATGAATGAAAGCCAAAGATAAAGGAGAGCATCTACCTTAATTCTGGCAAAGAGCACCATGCTTGACTACAGTTCCTTTAAAAATGTAAGGACACACTTACCCAGTTATAGGGAGGAAGGAAGAGAATTTAGAAGGCACTTCCTGTTCTAGGATATGGCAATCTTTGTACTTGATTAGAGCAGCACATTTTTTATGTGAAGTTTGTATTTCCCTTATCTATAAAGCACAGTGATTCAGGATCCTATCAGTGCAATTTCTTAGAAACACACTCAACTTGATGTGTAGGCACCATAGCCCATTTCCCCAATTAAAGAGCTGAGCCTTAGTTAAACCTTGACTTCTTACAGTTTTTCTTTAGCTTGATGTCACTATTAAACATCATCTATTTAATAGCTCAGGGAGAAATTTTCAAAACATGTTAGGGAGAATGTAGGCCATTGTCATCTCAGTTTCTCAATGATTCAATTATTTGACATTTACTTACGCCCTTTGAATGCCAACAGTCATGCCAGCTGTTGGTTAAAGGAAAATTTTCCAGCAGCACTTAAATAGACTGTTTAACTTTATTAATTCTTTAGAATTCACTGACATGGGGACTGTCATTCATTGAATCCTAGAATAGTCCTATTCCTGGTTTTTGCGGTTCTAATGTCTGTATTCCTTTGATGTTGAAATCATTAACATTATCAACAAATATTATCAACATGTTTTAGCATATTAGTCTTTATCTAAGTTTAATGTTTCTACGTTGTCCATCGTAAATTTATAACTGCCACATATTTGCAACTCATTTTTACTGTCTCGTTTAGAAAGACAAATAGAATGAATGGCAAGCAACTCTCTTAACTAGGATTCATATCAAATTCAGATGCCTTTGTTACTGTGTCACAGGTGTTCATTTATAATCTTTTCTTTGCATGTAAAACAGCAAACTCTCAGACATGACATGGCTTAAACATTAGGATGGGGTAGCTACTTAATTTCTCTACATAACATTTGCCATTTGTGTTTTTTTTTAAGTCTAACACCATTTATACTGAGTGATCTTTTTTGACATTAGTTTAGATACTATTAGTTTATTATAAAAGAAAGACATGACAATTATTTACATGACAAAAGATTTCACAACTTCAGTGGAATGGGCAGTTTCATGTTGAGGCCATCTCAACAGTGATTGGCTTCAGTCTACGTACTTCCCAAGAATGGCACCATCTCTAAGAAATAATCCTTGCCCCCTAGAACTACTTTGGTGCCTCCATATTCTGAGAGAAGAACTTTATCTCCAACTTTCACACTAACTGGTTGAATATCTACACACTTTCTCTGGCACCAGAGTCAACAGCTACCACTGTCTCTTGCAATACCTCTCCTTGAGAATTATCTGGAAGCATAATGCCTCCCTTGGTTATAGTTTCGGCTGCACTCCTTTCAACCAATACTAGGTCAAAGAGCAGAAGAAACTTTCTAAAAGTTTGTCCTGCCGTGGTTTCTGCTCGCTTACTCAGCTGTGGTGCTGCCCAAAAGGAAAGACACACCACCTGCTCGGAGCCTTGAGTGATCTTTTTTTGATCATTTAAATGATATATCTTCTATCACTGCACGGAAAATACAGAGTGACTAATAATAGAGATTTCTACTAAAAGCACGTAGAGTTTTCTATATATGGTTGAATGGATTTCGGAGTTCAAAAATATCTACTTAACAGTTCCCATCTTTGAAGATTCAACTGGTGTTAAGGTTGAGTCAGGTTCAAACCAAAGAAAAAATTAATAGGAAAATAGAAAAAGAAAAATATATTTCCAGAAATGTGGGGAAGACTATTAATCACAAAGTGTCCTATGAGAAAGCCTGGTTCATAAACCTCAACATTGCTTTAGAAACTGCTCCCCACTCCACCTCTGCTCCATTTACAATGTTATTCACATTCTTAACCTTTTACGTGTTTAGAAAAAAAAAGTGTAGCTCGCTGCTGCGTTCACTTAATTTTATATCAACACGCTCTTTAGGGCTGAAACAAATCTGACTGGTTTTCAAGGTGAAAACAAAATATGAAAACTGTTCTTGGAGTTATTCTAAGCAGAACTGTCTCTAATTCTTGCAAAAATTACAAAAAGAAGAAGAGACTCACTGTATTTTGTAATTCTCTTCTTTTTTTTATCTCAGTAAACATTGCATCTGAAAGCACTGCTGGTGAGTATCCTCAGGTTAAATGGAAAAAGGTTAAATATGAAGGTACATTTGTAAATGTGGCAATTTTAAATATATTGTTCAGACTACGTAAGGTGTGTAATAAACAAAAGAGGAATTTTGTTAAGCTAGTTTTCCATGGGGCAGAATCAAATAGGTGCCTCCTTGTTTCTATACATAATATCTGTTCGTTATTATGTGCTTACTATATTGGGATCTGCTAAGTGTGTTCTGGGCTTCAAAATTCTTTCCTACTTCTGGATTTTTGCATTTGTTTTTCTCTCAACCTGGGATATTCTTTCTCAAAAATTATATCTGACTTCCTTACAATTTTTAGCCTTTCCTAACAGCATATCAAAAAGTGAAACTCTTAGCCCTGTCTATAAACTGTCACATTAACCTGTTTGTTTCTTTCAAAACACTCTTCCAAATCTACGAGTGAGGACCCCGCCCCCCCAAAAAAACTGGAATTATCTTTTGGAGGACAAGCCCCTTGTAGTACAGGCTTCCCCCACTAGGTAAGTGTTCTAGGACCCCATCGGCATCAGTGTACCAGCTAGTGTTGTTGTAAGAGGCTACATTTGGTTTCAGTGTTGTTGTTTTTTTTTTGGAGATTCTTTCAGTGTGTTTGCCCAGTTCATGATGGGTGACTCACATGAACAACCTACCCAACCATGCTGAGTGTTCAGCAGTTTTTTTTTGTTTTTTTTTAAATTTTTTTATTATGGTATTATGGGGTGTGTTCAGCAGTTTTTGACAAAAAAACAGCATGGCTACCCTACCCCACCCTCCCTATTCACCCAATCTCTCCCTGAACAACTTTTTTTGTTTCCCTAGATGAAAAAAGTTCTCAAAGGGAAATGTCCTTTCCATGTGGAAGAGCTGAAACAAAAAATGGCAGAAGTACTAAAAGACATCAAAATTGATGAGTTGATTGGCAGTAGTGGGAATCTGTGGGAAAGAGACACACCTCATCAACAAGGGTACCTGCATAATGAACATTTGTACACCTAACCCTGAATTTTACCCCACCTCTTTAAAATTAAAAACTAAAAGTCAAAAAAATTTTTTTAAATATTTAAAAAACCAAAATTGACAAGTTAAAAAATTATTTTACAGTAGGGCTCAATGGCTCAGCCTGCAATCCCAGCCCTTCGAGAGGCCGAGGTGAGTGGATTGCCTGACCCCACGGGTTCGAGACCCACTGGGCAACTTGGTGAGACCTCATCTCTACAATAAAACAAAAAAATTAGCCGGGCATGGTAGCGCGTGCCTGTAGTTCCAGCAACTTGGAAGGCTGAGGTGGAAAGATCGCCGGAGCCCAGCAGGTTGAGGCTGCGGTGGCCGGGAGTGTGCCACTGCACTCCAGTCTGGGCGACAGAGTGAGACT
>CAUYQG010149836.1:0-47501 GCA_963574415.1 Tarsius wallacei | reverse complement strand
TGACCACAAGCAGAAGATTGAAACAGGACCCCTACCTATCACCATATACAAAAATTAACTCTAAATGGATCAAAGACCTAAATGTAAAACCTCAAACTATAAGAATCTTAGGAAACGCAAGAGACACCCTTATGGAAATTGGAACTGGCAACCAATTCCTATTCAGAACTCTAAAGGCCAATACCTTAAGAAATAAGATAGACAAGTGGGACCTCCTCAAACTAATGAGCTTCTGCAAAGCAAAAGAAACCATCAAGAGAGCAGGAAGACAGCCCACAAAATGGGAAAAAATATTTACCAACTGTATATTTGACAAAGGCCTAACACCTAGGATCTACAAGGAACTCAAACACGCTGAAAGGAAAAAACAAACAGTTCCTTTAAAAAGTGGGCAAAGGACATGAATAGACACTTCTCAGAAGAAGATATACAGGCAGCCAACAGACACATGAAAAAGTGCTCAGCCTAACACATCATCAGAGAAATGCAAATCAAAACCACATTGAGATACCACCTAACCCCAGTCAGAATGGCCATCACTAATAAAACAAACAACAACAGATGCTGGCGAGGATATGGAGAAAAAGGAACGCATCTACACTGCTGGTGGGAATGCAAACTAGTGCAACCTCTTTGGAAGACAGTGTGGCGATTTCTGAAAGAACTAGAAATTGGCCTTCCATATGATCCAGTAATTCCCCTGTTGAGAATATACCTGGAGGAACTTAAATCATTCTACAAAAAAGATACCTGCACATGTATGTTTGTTGCAGCTCTATTCACAATAGCAAAAACATGGAACCAACCTTGTAGCCCATTGAAGCTGAACTGGATTTAAAATATTTGGTACATATACACAATGGAATATTATGCAGTCATAAAGAAAGACAAACATATGGACTTTGCAGCAACTTGGATGGATTTGGAGTCAATTATACTCAGTGATCTATCACAGAAACTAAGAACAGAGTACCATATGTTCTCACTCATATGTGGGCCTTGAACAATTATAATACTATAAGAAAGGGATTGGCAGTAGTGGGAACCTGTCAGGAGAGGGGATGGGATTGGCAGTTGAGGGAAACTGCTAGGGGAGGGAGGGGCATACCTCATCAACAAGGGTACCTGCATAATCAACGTTTGTATACCTAACCCTGAATTGTACCCCACATCTTTATAATAAAAATAAATAAATAAAAAGGAATGTGGAAGATAAATATTAGAAAAAGATAATAAGGCTGGGTGTGGTGGCTAACACCTATAATCCCAGAACTTTGGGAGGCCTAGGTAGGAGGGCTGCTTGAGCCCAGGAGTTTGAGACCAACCTGGGCAGCATGGTGAGTCCTTGTCTCCATAAAACAATCAAAGAATTAGACAGGCATGGTATTGTGTGCCTATAGTCTGAGATGCTTGGGGCGCTGAGGTGGGATGATTGCTTGAACCCAGGAGTTTGAGGCTGCAGTGAGCCATGATCATGCTATTGCACTCTAGTCTGGGTGACAGTGAGATCCCAACTCAAAAAAAAAAAGAAAGAAAAGAAAAAACAATAATACAAAAGACACAAGTAGAGAAATCAGAGTTAAAGCAGTAGAACATATAACTTTCAAACTTGTATAGAAAAAAAAGAAGTAAAAGTTGATTAATCCAATGAAAAGGAGAAAAAAAGAACAGAAAAAGGAGCAAAGAAAAATAATGGTAAATAGAAAGTGATCAAATGTTACAAAAATGAAAATGAGTTAAATGATATAGTTCAAACACAGAAATTCTGATTGAATTTAGGACTAAAGCTAACTACATGCTCTTTTAAAGAGAGACATATTTAGTGACTTTTTCTATGGTGGACTAACCAGACTAGCCCCTCCTATTGCAAATAACTAGAAAAATGGATAAACTATAATAGAAAAAACTTGTTTTCAATGAACAACAGGACAACAGACTTTAGACACAAGACTTGAGAGAAGGAAACAGAGGACATGAATTCAACCATTGCCATGGCTTTCTGCCTGAGACATTTTCTGACTGCAGTATGGGCATGAGGAACCCCAAGCAAGAGCACAGCAGTCTCACTGGGATAAGTATATGAGATTAGGAAACTGGATGGTGGAGGAGGACAGAGGCAGCTGGAATTTATAGGGCAGAGTAGGCGGGGAGGGAAAGTACAGAGAGCAAGACTTCCCCTGCTGAAGACTGGGATGGCCTCTGCAGATAAAGAAAGGGGTAGATACATTGAGGATCTCTGAGAAAGGAAGAGCCTGTACTTTGGGATGAGAAATCCAAATATGTTTGAGAGGGTCTGAGTGCATAGGGTGTTTGGATCCTCTTTTCTTGTTAGAGTCCAGCAATGATCCAGAGGGAAAAAGGCAACATGTCTTGGCTCATGGGCCTGGGACAGCCTCGCAGAGCTCCCTGACACCCCAAAATGACACAGAGCAGCGGAAAGAACCTGAGGACCCAAAGCGGGCAAGGTATCAGGTGACAGAGTTACATGCATGTGACTGAGAGTGAGCGCCTCCTCACACCGTGTGCCCTGGATGCCTTGCTTGCCTCACCCTAATGCCAGTTTTGTAAGGAAAGCCTGGAAATGACCCACCTTGCATGGAGAGGACACAATGGCAAACCAAGGCACCCCTGCTGAGCTGTCAGCTCAGTGAGGCCAGATCAGGGATCTGGGCCGACACTATGTGGAGCAGAATTACTCAGTCAACCCACAGAATCCTGAGAAAGCACAAACCATTGGGTTTGAAGCTGTTAAGTTTGGGACGGTTTGTTATGCAGCAACAGATTACTGAGTCATCTTGTTCACAATCCCCCACACTCAGCTGTAACTCAAGGGAAATGAGAGAGAAAGCCAGAATCAACTATGTTTCTGTCATTTGATAGACCGGAGACTTGTATTATCCATTGCATTTCAATTACAGAAAACAAATTAATGTTTCTTTTCTCATGTACCTGAGCATGTCTGAAATTCATATCCTCTCTATGTATTACATGTCAAGAAAAAATTAATGCTGACCACTTCTCACTACTTAGGTAGTGGGCATCAATTGTTTTGGTATTCCCCACACCCCAACTCCTTCTTTTGGTAACAGTACCTCATTTTCCCCTTTGGCAAACTACCCCTCCTGTATTTTGCGAGTGCCAGGAGGAGCTTCGATTAGTGTCCCTACATGTAGGATGGATGTGGGAACAACACAGACCACTAGGCCTTCCCTCCCAAAACTCATGGGCACAAGAGCTGAAAGCCATTGGGATGTGTCATGCCAGTGGCCCAGGATCCTGCCCAAGGATTCCTGCTGCCAAAATGCCTGCATTTCTTGGGCTCCTCTCTTGCTCTGTGCCTTGGAGTCTGCCAGTACCTTCCGAAATCTGCCTTCCACTTAATTTAGTCAGAATTGGTTTCTATTCTTTGTCATCAAAGAGCCCTGACGGATACATGATATGGCCTGTTAGGGCAGAAACTCAGTGGAGTTCTTTATATTTTTCAGTATGGAGGTCACATGGTTGAGCCATGTGTTGGCCTGGGCACCTGCAATTCTTGCCAAAAGGGTCACTTGAGCAAGGAACACTGATTTATCTGAATGAAAATCTGCAAACAACCCTTTGGAGAAAATCATTACCCTGGTTTTGTCCCCCTCTGCCTCCCCAGAGAAGTCTCAGCACCCTCAGCCATCAGCAGTTCTCTTGTTCTCTGCAATTCCAGACGTCAGCCTTGGCTGGGTCTTCTTCCCACCAAACCCTCCAACGGCACCAAGCACAGTGCCAGGCTCATCACAGGTTTCAGTTACTGGTGGGTTGATCTGACTGATTTGCCTGAGACTTCCACGTCATGGTCCACATGCCATGCGACAGTCCTATTGGGTGCACATGGGACTGTTCCTAAGGGCATACCACAGTGTGATGACAGGGCTCCAAGGTCGTGGGGCATTTGAGTTGGGTAACTGAGTTGTGGCTGGGAATGCCCTGGACAACACTGTGGGAGCCAAGCTCTCAGGTGAGGTGGACCCTGTCATGGATGAGACCTGGCCTGGGTCCCCACCCCATGCAGGCCCATGAGAGCGCATCCCTGGGCACATGTGTTACCGTTTCTGCAGGACAGTGACAAACTCAGTTAGCCGGTCACGCTCCACCTCAGTAGCCTGCCAGAGGGCCTTGATTTCTGTCGTTTGTGCCTGCCAGCCTTTCTGCTCTGGGGAGTCCGAGAACCTGGGACCAGGATGGAGGGTAGAGGCAGAGGTCATCTGAAGCCTGAAGACATATACTTACCCCTGTGATGATGGGAGGAACTAGAAGGATATTCAGGGGTTCTCAGAGACAGCCAGAGGGAAGGAAGCAAACCCAGCCCTCTCCTGGTCCTCCCCACCAGCTTCTTCTCCCCCTGCTGAAGTCTCTAGGCCTCACTTAGCTGCCTCCAAAGCTGAACCCTACCAGGGCTAGAGTTGCATCAATACGTCTGTCCGTCCAATCCCTGTGGAGGTCTGGAATTAGTCTGGCTGCTATGGGAGCTGGCTCTTGTGGGCCTGGGGTGCCCTGAGTATCTGTGCGGTCTCTGGGGCCCGGTTGTCCTGCCCAGTGTCAGGTATGCCCAGTCTCTATGTCCCTGCCCGTCTGTCCCAGCCCTTGCATCTTCTGGCTTGGCCCCTAAACCCAGCCCACTCTTCTGGAGCCTGAACATTTGGCTTTGTGACTTGGTCAGTTTTCTTCAAGCCTGAACCAACTCATTACTGCTTCCTTCCTACCTCTAGGTCTGCTTACCAGCCCCTTACCTGCTGACTGGGACCAAGAGGGAAGGTGAGCTCTGCCCCTCACTCCAGTCCCCAGAGCCCACAAGAGAGTCCAAAGCTGCTTTTTGCTGTGCTCTCACCTTTCCCAGTGAGTCCCTGAGTGACTCTGGACTTGCTCTCCTAGCAATGTAGGGTGCAGAGAGGGCTGCAGAGGTGGGATGTGTACTGAGAACTGGGCTGGGGCATGCAAGTCCTGAGGCTGACTCACACTGTGGTCTTGGGTAGGTCTCTTCTCCTTGCTTGGCCCCAGTTCTCCCACTAAACCTTGAGGTAGTTGGTTGAGATGGGCTCTGAGAACAGCAGCCCCCCTGTGTTCTGATTCCTAAGTATGCTCTAAGGCCTTGCTACTCCAAGTATGGTCTCTGACTCAATGGCTTTGGCATAACTTAGAAGCTTGTTAGGAATGCAGAATCCCGGTCTCTATCCCAGACCTGCTGCATCAGAACCTACACTTCACCTGGCAGACCCCCAGCTGATCTGTGTGCGTGCTGCAGTTCGGAAGCCCTACTTAAATCACCTCCATGATCCTCAAATGTGGGAGAAGAGGAGCGGGAGGAAGGGGCTGGTTCCTTTAGCCTTCCTTCCTTCAAGGCACCCCATCAGAATCATCTGAAGGGAGTGGGTTCAAACCGTGCCAGCCCTAGTAGACATAGTCCCTGGGATCACTCTGCCTGAATTCCTGTCCTGCTCCTGTCACCTAGGAGAGGAGACTGCAAGCTCTATGAGGGCTTGCATGTGGCTGGGGTCAGTATATATTTGTGTTGTGGAAGAAACAAGCAGTCTGGGCAGCCAAGAAGTCCCTTTATACTGCAGAGGTCACAGCCACATAGACTTGGAAGGGACTTGGAGGGGCCATCTTGTCCATCTTCCTGTTCCCACTACTGTGACAAAAACCTCAGAGAGACAGAGCCTACCCATTTTCCCGGAGCTGTGGCAAGGCCTCCCCACACTCAAGAGTGTGACACATGCCTTGTAGCTCAGTGTCAGCCCACTCTCCCCATGTGCCCTTGCGACCCCAGCCTGATGGATGAGGCAGCTGCAAGGCTGGCCTTTGCAATGGTCTCTGTGCAGCCAAATATCAGGCCAGAAGTGTCTTGGGTACTTTTTGGGAGATAGCTGTCCAGAAGAGAGGACCAGTTTGCCTGGAGCCACACAGATAGGGGGCTGGGGCCACTCAGAGGCCTCCTCTAGAACCTGAGCTGACCTGCCTGAGGGGTTGGGGTAGGGGGTGGTGCTGACAGCAGGAGCATGACTCCAGTGGACAGTGGGCAAGGCTGGGACAGGGCTTAGAGGCAGGACAAAGCCACCTTTTGTCTATGAGCTGGCAGTAAGAACAAAGGACCCATTTAAGCCCTTTGGCTTGATTCTATCAACAAAGAGGGGGCCAGAGGGCTGAGGGGATATCAGTGGCTTAAAGTAGGAACCCATATCATGTGAAATTCTCCCCCTAAAGACTGACTCTCAATGGGCAAAAGGAGGCGAGGGAAGGTGCTGGAAGCCAAGCCCACGAACACTCCTCATGTTAACTCTCGAGCAGCAGAACACTAGACTGGAGGTCAGAGGTCAGGATTCCAGTTCTAAAGCTGCTTACCCTATCATCTCAGATGAGACACCTGACTTCTCTCATCCTCCTTGTCCTTATGTAACCTTGGAAGAGTCCCTGGACTCAGAAACCCCTTCTTTTAATGGGATGAGAATATTGCCTAAGCAATCAAGAATGGGGAAGGACTGTGAGGGTCCAGGGGTCCTGGGTTCATACCTGGGTGAAGTCCTGTGGGGACTGGGCAGGGACGGCCTTGTGAGAGCAGATTCCACCAGTGTGTGGCCCAGGCTGGTCACGGAGCTGTACGAAGGCAGAAGGGGCTCATCACCACAGGAAGGCAGATGGTCCGACTGGGCCTCACCTCTGCTCATGAGGTAGAGCAGAGGCTAGTAGGGATCCAGGAAGCCTGAGGGGTGGCCAGTGCTGGCCCTCGCAGCAGCCATGGGGATTTGCTGCCCTTCTTTCCAGAACTCTTGCTTGTTCAAAAAGAGACAGAGCCAGAAGTTATCAGAGTCTTGAACATTCCAACACAGGTCCATTCAGGGTCATGGGAGCAGATGCACATCGAGGCCAGCTCAGAGGGGCTATTACAGGAGCTGCAAACAGCATGCCTTGAAATAATAAGATCTGGGCCTAACTGGCTCACTCCTGCAGATGCACAGTTAATGTAACAGGAGAGGCCCACATGTTGGAAGAACAATGGTACAGTCATCTTAAAATTGCACCCATGACTTCCCATCAGAAGTGGCAGGAAACAACCTTTCTTCTGAATAATTAATATTCACATTCCAACCCCTCCATCCCATCTTTTTCTTACCGAGAAGATCCAAGCCTGCCTCCGTGCTCGCCTGCTGAGGCCGGGGACTTGGTCAGGCCCGGGTCCTCCAGGAACTGGGTATAGGCAGGGCTGACCTCAGGACCAGTGGACCCCTCACCCACTCCTTTATTCCGGAGATACTGTAGGGAACAGACATGGGTTCAATTCTCAGGGCTTTGGCTCAGAGTCCTGAGGAAGGCAGGAGGGGGCCTTGGCTTGATTTCGGGGCTTTCAGAGGATATGAAAGAGGCTTCTTTTCAGGAGTGAAAAGCGAAGCCTGTTTGGCGAAGGCACTACTTGCATGATAATGACATCTAATAATGCCTCTCTTCAGAAAGGGAGCTACAAGGCGTGAGGACAATGTCTGGGCCAGAAAGCTGTTCTACATTTGGGCTCCATGTTCTATATTCATGGCCTCGAACACGGGACAGGTCAGAGACCTGTGTTTCCCGGTGGGCCCACTCCTTAGGAAGCCCCACCCACATGTGGCCAAACGCCCATGACTTGAGGCCAGCTGCCCTTGTCAGCTGGAACACCTGGACCTTCCAGACACCTGGAGCCCAAGATGCTGGCAGGGCTTCAGCAAGGCTGGCAGTCTTGGGTGGAGGCTGGACTTCCCAGGTCATCCTCTCCCCTCACAATTCCTTTCTCTTCTGGATACCTGGTGGGGCTGGGCTGGAGAAGAAACATTAGGGGACCCCCAGCAGGAAGTCAGGCCACCACAGCAGACACCACAGCAAACAGCCTAACAGCTTGGCATGCCCCCAGCCCCACCCTTTTATTTTTTTTAGAATGCAGGATTTATTGAGAGGACAGAAAAGCTCCCACAGTGGGAGGGGACCTGAAGGGGTTGCCCTAGCCCCAACCATTCTGAGAAAACTTGCAATATATGCCCACTTCTCTGGTGGGTAATGCTTGGACCCCAGCTGGCTGGTGACCTCTGAGGTAGCAACAGTCTTCTCTTGTGTGTCTGAAGCAAGGACAGCCATGAAGCAAAGATGCTGGAATGTTCCTGTGTGCCCCTTCAGACCTCCTTCTGCAGTGAGTGAATGGGAAGGAAGGGAGGACTGCAAAGTGACATCCCTGCTCACTGCCACACATACTCTGTTCCTAGGTACTGCTCAAGCCTCCAGGCCTTCCCTCACCCTCAGAGGCTTCAGCATTCTCTACCACAGCCAGTTCTGTGAGCTCAGGCTGTCCTGGCCTCTGGAGATGGAGGCTGTAGGAAAAACCAGACTGGTCAGCCAATGCCAGCCTGGGGCTAGGGCCAAGGGGCTCTTGGGCACTTGTGCCTCTGACCAGCCCACAGACCCCTGGAAACAAAAGGCAGGGTTGCTCTGTGACAACTGCAATTAACCTCGCAGGGGGCCAGATGGTATAAGGCTCCTTTGTCCCCGGGAGACCTGTGTGCCTGTCAAGGAATCCTTCTCTCCAGAGCCACCTCCACCCCCCACACCACAACCACCACAGGGAGAGCCATAAGGAGCCAAAGGCTGACTTCTAGGAGCCCCAAGCTGTACCCTCAGGCATTTGCCAAGACACACATTTATTGAGCATCTGCTGTGTGCTTGGTCTAGTGCCAGGCACAGAGGTACTATGGTCGTGCCCCCTCAAGGGGTGTACAGGAAAGAAAAGAGTAAAATGACCACACAATGTGAGAACAGTTTGGACTGGGAACACACAAGGAGTTAGGAGACTGCCAGGAGGGGTGTGTGACACAGAACAGGGCCTTGGAGTTCCCCGAACAGCTCAGGACTAGTAAGACCTGAAGGCTGAGGGGCAGCTGACCAGGCAGAGGCAGTGGGGTTGGGAGGGGAGGGGTGAAGAGAAGACGCAGGAGGGGTGGCAGCCAGAGCTAGTCTCGGGAGCCCTGGGAGCTGGATGCAGCAGTGCAGCTTCCCTTCTCCTACCTGCTGCCAGGCATGTGAACCTAAGGCTGGAGCTACAGGTGCCATCTTAGATCATGGAGGGAGCACAGCGAGGTGAGAGAGGGTGGGCTGCAAGAAGCCTGGGTCCTTGAGGGTTGGTGAGGCCGAGGTTGACAGGAAGCCATGAACAGAGTTTAAGCAGAACAAGGACACTAGTAGGTTTGCATTTATAAAGGAAAGGTGTGTGCAGAATGGGCTGGGGAGCCAGATGGAGGCAGCAGGCCACGGTGGAGTCAGGAAGCCTGAGGTGTGGCCTGCGCTCAGACAGGTGGAGAGGAGCGGAAGGAGCTGGGTGGACTCGTTGAGGCTTGGAAATGTCCGAGTTGCACCGGCGCCCACTCACCTGCACACTGAGTTGTCCAATCTCCATCTCTAGCTGCCGCACCTTGGCCTCCCGCTCAGCCACCATGGCCCGCAGCTGGGCAACAAGGCTGCTGCTCCGCTGGGCCTCGCTGTTGAGCTCTTGGCCCAGGTGGTGCTGGGATGCAAGCGTCCTTTCCTCCTGCAGGCTCAGGCTGCCCAGGATCTCCTGCAGCTGCTTCAGCTGGTCCTGGGGGCCAGGCAGGAGGACAGGTGGGGTCAATCATGGCCCCTGAGCAAGGATGGACAAGAGCAACCTGTCCTTGCCTGCCTTCAGGGGTATTCCAATCAGGCAGTAAGGGACCATGCCCTTCTCTTGTCCTCAACTTCCCTCTGAGTTTGGGGCTGAGAAGGATATCCAAGGGGCTCCCAGGGACAACAGAAAGCAGCTCAGCTGGTGGACCCTCAGTGGAGTAGACGTTTGGGTAAAAGGAAAGCCTGGTTCCACTCTGCTTGCAGACTGTCCTGGGAGGCAGCTCCTGGACCCTTCCCCAGGGATCCTTTAGCACCGAAGGCCTTGTCCCCTGGGAATACCCCCAGGCAGACTCCTGGAACAGAAGCTTTCTGCCTGGGGGTCGACAGAAAGGGCAATGTCAGTGATGTGAAATGGGTGGGGCTGTTGTCCTCACCTCACAGTGAAGGAAACCAAGGCCCAGAACCAAGACATGCTGCTGAGGAATAACAGGGCTGGGGCTGGTCTGCCACTCTCACCATGCCGTCTTCAGTGACAAAGAATGGTGGCATCTCAGAGGACAGCCAGCCCTGCTCCTCAGTTTACAACTGGGTGCTGAAGCTCAGAAAGGGAATGCGACTGGCCTAGAGTCACACGGTGAGGTACTGACAGAGGCAGGCCTAGATTTCAGGTCTTCTGTGGCCGGCCCATGACCCTGCTGTGTAAAATGACTATGGACTAAGGTGGGTGCCTGAGCCAGCAGCCCCCAAACACCTCAGTCAAGCCAGGTAGGTCACCCCTGGGACCAGCAGACACAGCTCGGAATTCAGACACCAAACTCTGGGATATCTCAGGTCCCTGAGGTAGGGTTGGGAACACAGTATGGCCTTACTAATCAAGGAAGGGCTTAGAGTTAGATAAACCTGGTCTGAACTCAGTTATAGGGTGTTAGATGAGTTATTAACGAATTTGAGTCTTAGTTTCCCATCTGTGAAATGGGATTATAATGTAGAACCCTAGGAGTTTTCTTGGGAACTAACCATCATAAAGTGCTCAGAAGGGGAGGGGTTCTATGCCATCAGAGACAAAAATTGGTACTGGCTCTCTCAGGTGTCCCTTCCATTCCTTGCTGAAAAGTAATCCAGGGTGTAATCCCATCACCTTCCCTCTTACATGTTTCTTTCTCCTTTGGGGTTCACAGGCCCAGTGACTCATGCCTAATATGCCAACAGCACAGCCCTCTCCGTGCTCTTGGGCAGCCTCTATGAGCTTCTCTGGTCCCTGGGGCAGAGTGCTAGGCTTCTGGGCTGTGCAGGTGGCATGGTAGGGTGCGTGAGGGCTCCCTGGGGCTGGGGGCCCATCCCTGTCCTGGAGAACCCCAGCTCTCACCCTGCCTGAGCGGCTGGGCCATACCATGAGGGCGTCGATGAGCTCGTCGTCATGCCTGCCTTTCTCCACCAGGGTTCCCATCTGACTCTTGAGGGTCTTCACCTCACTTGACAGGACCCTGTTCCGAGACCTCATGCCTTCGAACTTCTTTTTTAGCTCTTCAACCTCTCTCTGGAGGGCATCCCGCTCACTGGCAAGTTTCTGTAATTAGAAAGTGAGGCATGGGCAGCAGGGCTGAGCAGGACCTCGGCCACATCTGGTCCCTGGCTTCTGTTCAGTAGCGAGGCCTGGGGTGGGAGGGGTGCTTGCTGAAGGTCACAGAACCAGTCCGTAGAGCTGGGGCCTTGCTCCCAGCCCAGCCTCTCGGGGACATCAGGTGCCCGCAGCCGCCTGCCCTTGCTCTAGCATATGACAGACCACACTAAAGGATGACAGCACTCCTCCCCTTGCCTGACCCCACGGACCAACTCTGCATGACAGAGAGCATGCTGGCCCCACCTCCGCCCCTCCTCAGGTTGCGGAAAAGGGAAAGCCACACTTTAGAAGAAGACAGCTAAGGCAAGGGTGCAAACTGCAGCACCTCACCCCAGCAACAGCTAGAAAAGGGAGGTCCTGCCCGCCACCCGTTCTCGTTCCCTCGCTTCCTCCACGATCAGCGCAACCCCCAGACGCCTCCCTGCTTTGTCAGCACCAGGTGGAAACTTGTGTGCAGTACACGTCTTTGGAGTCTCTCATTCATCCATCCCTTCCTCCTCAATGTTTCTGAGGGCCTACCGTGTGCTTAATATTGTTACAGACACAGCAGAGAACAAGAGTCCTTGTCCCTAAGGAGCTGACATCCTAGTGGGGGAGACAGATCATGCCAAATAGTGACAAATGCTAACTGAAAAGTAGGAAAAAGGAATCAGGAGACAGGCAATGGCCAGGGAAGACCTCTCTGAAAGGCAGCATCTGAGCAGAGACTTAAGGAGATGAGGGGAAGAGCACAGGCCCTGAGGTGGAATATGCATGACTGAAGCACAGTGAGTGAGGGGCAGGTTAGGGCACAAGGGCAGAAAGGCAGATGAGATAAACCCTTAGAGTTGAGATGGAGACACTGAGGGTGGTCTTGGACAGTGGGTGACATGATCTGACTTGATCCTTAAGGTCAATTATTGCTGGAAAAGTGTTTTCAGGTCCATGATGAAGTGAATTATAGAAATGCAAAGTGAGTCAACCTGAATCTACAGGATTCAAGCCTTGGGCAAGGAGGCAGCCACTGCTCTCTGTCGCCCACCTGCCTCCACACTCAGGCTCGCGTGGGTGCCTGACAGAGCAAATGCACAAAGGAAATGTTTTCCTTCTACCCACCGTGTGGCTTACGGTCAGCTAATTGTTCCAACATGTTCTGCTTTGTGTGACTGTGTAAGTCCAAGCTAAGTGCACTTCAAACCCAACATTTCCAAGTCTCACCCTCCAATCATCCCTGGAGCCCACTCCCCATCTCCCTTACCCATCTGCCATGCTCCCTAGGAGTCCTTTGTAATTCTTCCTACTCCCCTCCCTTCCCTGTCCCATTGGTCATTGCACCCTAGAAGACTACCCTCAGTGACCCAGGTGTCTGATCCTTCCACTACAGTCCTACTGTTTTGGTGAAGGTCCCTGGTTATGTCTCAAGTGGATTACTGTTCTGCCTTCCACGCCTCTTCCAACCCACCCTCCTCTTCCTCTAATCATGCAACTTTCCCCAAATGCTCAGCTGACCATATCCCTCCACAACTTAAAACACTCTGGTACTTCTCCACAGTCTTCGAGACCAGGTCAAGAGCCCTGGCTGGCACACAAGGTCCAGCAGACTCTGGCCCCGCCCACCGCTCTGGTCTCACTGTTCTCCTCCTCACATATGATGGTCCAGAATACTGGGAGTACAATGTCTCGTTCCCAGCACAGGGCCTAGCCTGGAGCTGGCGCTCACAAATGGAATTCCCCTGATGAAAAGGCAAGGCTTTGCGTTAGATAGCCCCCTACCAGGACCACTGAGGTAGGCCTGTGTTCAGCCTGTCAGCACCTCCTCCCGCTTCTTCCACTACTTTCTTTGTGGTAGCCCCTATGCCCCACTCTCAGTCCAAGGTTGGGGAGGCTAATTCATCCCCCAAATCTGGGTGGGTATCTGAAGCTTGGCCAATCAAAACACCTTGTGCGCTTGGTTACAGTGACTGGCTGAGGGATGGCCATGTGATGACCCCAGCTAGACCACAGACACTCAGTTCTGGGACTTCTTTGGAACTTCTGGAAAAGAGAAGTCCTTTGTCTGTGGAGGCTGGGCTGAAGGGTAGAGGCTGGGCTACCAGGAGTCCCCTTCTGTGGAAGACTGTGAAGCAAACCCAGGAGAAAGCAGTACTGAGACCAAGACCCCAAAATCCTGAAGCAAGGCCACCTCTGGACTGCTCGTGTCCACGGGCCAATACATTCCCTTTGCTGACCGAGCCTGGTTGAATTAGAGTTCTAACATCCCCAACGCAGGCGATAGGATGCAACCCTGGGCGCAGAGTCCAGCCTGCCACCTCCCTCTTCAGCCTGGAGGACTTCATGCCCCATCTAACCCTATCATACCTCTGGGGCTGTGACTCATCCCCTCTCCCTCTTACAATGAAAGTTTCAGGTAAAGCATCTCCACGGCAATCAGGAAGGGGCCACCCAAAGTTCACTAAACAGGCTCAGGGTGAGGCCCCAGTTAGGCAGCTCAAGCTGGATCCACAGGATATGAGGACGCACACAGAGGTGACCAAGGCCCCAGGTATCTCCTGCCGAGGAGGGGTGGCTCAGACTTCTGGCCGCATGTGCCCCGGAGCCTCGCAGGTGCAGTCATAGTCTCCCAGCCCGCGTGCCCAGCTGACTTCCTCTCGGACATACATTACCTCCCAGCCTTCCTGTCTCTCCCTTTCCAGGCTGCGGATCCTCAGCAGGTGTTTCTCCTGTGCTGACAGCTTCCTTGGGTCTGGATGGACGGACAACTCATCACTGGCCGTTCCCACAGACTGGCTCCGGGTCTGGCCCAATTGCTTCTCAAGCTCTCGAACCTGAGGGCAGTAAAGCTCGTTGTGGCACAATGGGTCTGCAAAGACTGTGCCACTTGAGATGCGGTGGGGGACCCCACCAGACTGAAGATCAAACCACCATCCCAGAGGATGTGGCGGCTCCACATGAGGGGCACTGGGGTGGGAAGATCTGAGCTGGCCTCTTGAGCAAAACAGCAGGAGATACCAGAGAAGTTCAGCTTAGGAAAAAGACACATCGAGATAAAAGAAAAAGCATGCATCTCTGAGGGGCTGTTTGAGGACAAGAAGCAGACATGCGACCCCAGGAACCCAGAAGGGATAAGATGGCAGGTCTCAGCACAAGGAAGACCTCCCTAACAGACAGACTACCTCAAACTGGGTGGGTTCCTCAGAAGATGGTGGGCTACACGCAGGAGGAACTGCAGAGGGAGGGCTGGGACTGGAAGCTGAGTGATCTGCTCAAAGCCTCGCTGACTGTGTGACTGTGCATAGGTTACTTCTCTTAATCCAAGTTCCTCATCTGTAAAATAGGCCTAAGAGTGCACCCTGGGCTGGACTCGGTGGCTCAGCCTGTAATCCCAGCACTTCGGGAGGCCGAGGCGAGTGGATTACCTGAGCCTGTGGGTTCGAGCCTGGCAACTTGGCGAGGCTGCATCTCTACAATAAATTTTAAAAATTAGCTGGGCATGGTAGTATGTGCCTATAGTTCCAGCTACTTGGAAGGCTGAGGTGGAAGGATTGCTGGAGCCTAGCAGGTCGACTCGGGTGGCTGTGAGCGTGCCACTGCATTCCAGTCTGGGCAAAAAAGTGCGACTTCAATTAAAAAAAAAAAAAAAGCGTGCACCCTGCATGATGCTGTTATGAGGCTTCACCACCTGAAGTTGCCTGAGCCTAGGAATCCTCCAAGACTCTTCTCGGAATGACAAATTGTGGGGCTCACTCCAGACCAACAAATCAGAGCTCCAGGGGGAGGGCCTTGGAACCCTCATTTTAACAAATGCTATGGGTGATTTTTAGGAGTAGGCGATTTTGAGAAGTCCTAAGGTGGTCCAGGTGAATCCCTCAACATGCAGCCTGGCACACATGGGCTCTCAGCAAGCAGGTGGATGTCATCAACAGAACAATACCTTTGTCACACTGGGGTTTAAAAGCAGGTACCTCCTAGGGTCCTTCTTACTTTGGTTTCCATGTCAACACAACCAAATGATGGAACAAAGTTGGTAACCCGAGCCAGAAAAGGAGGCAAAATTCTCCAGGCTCATGGCAAAAAGCATTACTTTGAAAGCACATAGCAGCGCCCTCGTGTGGCACTGTGCAGTAATTCCACTTAAGAACACAGTTGACACAGAAATGATTAGTTTTAATCATTTAATATAAACTTAACAATAATAAATTGTTGAATGCTTATTATGGCTAGGCACTGTGCTGGGTGCTTTACAAATGCCATTTCACTTAACCCTGTTTTACAAGTGAGGAGATTAAGGCACAAAGAGATGAAGCAATTTGCTGAAGGTCACAGAGCTAGCCTCCAGTGGTCAGACTCAAACTTGGTCTCTTGAACCCCAAGGCTCACACTGATCATCAACTACAGGTTTTTGGAGTTTTTCCCCCTTTATGTTGGCTTCAAGGATCCCATGGGAGACCCTGAGAATAAAAGCCATACAGAAACTGTGACACTTAAGTCCCTGGGGGTGAAGACAATATGCTTGGCAAATAGTGAAGACTGCACCCCTTCTCATGTATTTCTCAGTTTAAAGGCAAAAAGTGAAAATAGTCACAGTTAACCTTTGTACAGTGCTTCCTCCATGCCAGACACCATACCGAGCACTTTATGTGTACTGACTCACTCAGTTGGTACCCTTATTATCCCCATTTTACATATAAAGAAACTGAGGCACAGAGGAGGTAACTTGTTTGATGTCACATGGCTGGTGAGTGGAGAGCTGGGATCTGAATCTAAGCAGTCTGGTCCCAGAGCCCCTGCTCAGCCTCTTCTGGTATGCTCCAAAATATTTAGAAAATACAGACGGAGACAAGGCAAAGTTTTTATTGGGTAATTAAAACTTTCAAAAGACTACAAGCATCTGGACAAAACTGGAGAAAGCCTACAATTACAACAGTCACGCAAATTTACATAAACTAGGAAAAAATATGCCTGGAGTAAAATAAATCAAACCAAAGGCGTTGGCATTTGTTAAGCTCCAGTGCCTGGCATGTGGTGTTATATAAGTACTTGTTCATTAAATAACAAATTAAAATCAGGCTGGTTGGGGAGAATGTAAAACAACAGCCCTGCAAATGTGCTCCGTAGGACCCAAAGGCCTTTGTTGGGTTCTGTGTGCTTAAGTCTCCTCCTAAGTAGGTCTTTGTCGGTCTTTTTGGGGTCATTTTAAGTCCTTTGTTCAGGGCCAGAAGTCTGATGACTCACTCACCTTGCTCTGCAAAACGAGAATTTGTTGCGCTCGACCCCTCCAGGTGCCTGGTGAGGACAGGAGCTGCTGGACATTGACGTCTTCCCCAACCTCACTGGCCAAGACCTGAAATAAGGCAGGGCCTTCAGTGTGACCAGGAGAGGGCTGGATAGAGCAGTGCTGAATGTGTGGGACTCCCAGAGGGCCCAGGCTTCACCTACACAACCTTCTTCCTGCTTCAGAGTGCAATCCTCAAAGGTCAGTCTACCGTGTCCCAAGGGCAGCTCTCCCTGGGAAAGTAGTAAACCCACCATCCCAGCATTTTTTGGCAATGCTTAGAGCTGTCAAGAGACTGCCAACAATGCCCAAATAGGGTCCGTTGCTCTTGACATATTCTGGGATGAGTAAACCCCAAGGCTGACCAAAACCTGCTTCCTTAACCTTCTCACCTGTCACCTAGAGCTGAGATAATTCAGTACACTGCTGCAGGGCCCTGCCCTCTGTAAAAAGCCACCAACAAGTTGCCATCTGAGTGTGGCAGGAGGCTACTGAATGTCAACTGGGGATGCTGTGGTTCAAGAAGGGCCCAACTTTGTGGCTGTGGAAGTGCGGTGTTCAGCTCCAACCTCAAGACTCTGAGGTGGAGACAATACACTCTAGCCTGTGACCTGGGCCTCTCTGAAGCCTGTCACAGAAACCTGATCCAGCGTACCAAGTCTCTGACACTTGTTTCCACAATAGAACACTGTTTTGGAAATCTTGGCCAGTCTGAGTAGTTCCTGCAGGGAAGACAAATGCCAGAGAATTCACTATGTAAATAAAAATAAATAACCAACCAGCTGGGCCTACTCCCAAGTCTGAGCATTTTCGTTTGAAAGGGGCCTTTAATACACAAATAACCTATTCATTTTCTAATGTTACAGATAGCAGAGAGCAGGAGGCAGATGTTGGCAGGCTTCCAAGTCAAGGTTGGCTTACTAAGGGGAGGCCCAGGATGACTAGGGCACAGGGAGTACAGGGAAGGCTAAAGGACTCTCCCTGGGTGGACAGCGCTGTCCCCCTCAGTCCAGAGCTGGGCAGGCATCATAGGGGCATGTCATAGGGGTGAGGGAGGCCAGGTAGCCAGTGACTCCGCCCACCAAATGGGCCTGTACCAAGGACTGATGGAAGGAAGCACCAAATCTGGAGCCCAATGCAGAGTGGGCAGTGTGCTCCCGGGGTTGAGCACTCACTGCCCCAGAATGGACCCCACAGGCCAGCCATGCTCTTCCCAAGTCCAGCCCCAGCCACACAAGAAGCCCTGAGCCCTGGCTCCGAAAGACCTTCTGGGCCATCCGCAGCTCCTGCTTCACAGTCTGGATCTGGTTGCGGAGGTCACTCATCTTCAAGTTTGTGGCCGCCAGCTTGTCCTGCAAGGCCTTCACCTCTGGGGTCTCCAGCTGGTTGGGAAGGACAGGGTAAAGGCAGTCACTTGCTGCCTAAACAGTAATAATAATCATAGCCCCTATTATCCACATCTGTGCCAGGCACTGTGCTGAGGGCTTGACACGGAGTGACTCATTTATTCCTCATGGACCCCTGTGAGGCAGGTTCTATTGTCAGCCCCTCATAGATGCAACATGGAGGCTGGTGGAAGGTAAGTCCCTTTGGTTTGGGCTACCTGGTTAATGAAAATGGAACATGAATTTGAATCCAGGCAGCTCAACTTCAGGGCTGAGCCCCTTGCTCAGAGTGCTGTGTACATGGAGCATGGCTTGGCCCCAGAGGTAAGCGGCCGAGGAGGCTGTGGGCTCCAGACCTCTCAGATACTTCCTGGGTGTGGACTCACTGCTGCACTCAGAGATCGGCATCACAACTCCTCCATCCTTACGCAGAATAAAGAGGAAGCCAGTTCACTCACAGAAGGTGACCCCAGCTTAGCAGGAGGGCCACAGTCATTCTGACTCAGGGCCTCCTTCTCTGGGAATCACCAGCCTGGCCTTGGTCTCTGGCAGCCAAGGGCCTTGGGCTCCCTTTCTTGGTAGTGCTCACTGGACAGAAATAAGGACGCAGTTTAATCCCTGTATATGCCATCTCTGTGGCTTAAAGAATTGCAGCAATCGTGAAAACTGCCTGCTAAAACTTAGCGATGTCCTTTTTAAAAAAAAAAAAAGTTTTATTTAAACTGTTTGGATACAAGTTTCTTGAGTGTGCTGACCACTTCTCTGTCTTCAGTAGACATTCCTGAGACTCACAGAAGTTTGGAATTAAAAACAAACAAACAAAAGGAAAGAGAAGTTTGGCATTAAAGGGATTTCCGAAGTCAGTCCATTCAAACCCCTCCCATAAGTAATGACAATAAGGTCCAGAGTGGGGAAGTAACTTGCCTTAGGGCACACAACTGGCAAGGGGTGACCTAAGTGGGATCAGAACCCTTGTCTTTCTGCTGCCCTGGCTGATTCTCCCAACTTAAGCTGCTGCTAATGCTGGGCGTCGTGGCAGCAGGGACACTCGCCGTCCTGTCCTGCAGGGCCTTCACCTCTGGGGGGGCTCCAGCTAGTTGGGAAGGACAGGAGTGAAAACAGTCACTTGTTGTCTAAGTGGTAACAATAATTGCAGGCTGAGCATCCTGTTGGGCAAGGGTGCTGAACCCTCGACTCCTGCCTCAACAGGCCAGGCAGGTTGGACTTTAGGAAGCAGGGCCGGTGCTGCAGTGGCTTCTGAGCTTTCTGCAGCAGGCACAAACACGATCTCTTGTGAATGCCAGTGCGAAAGTAGACTGGGTCTGAGAAGTTCCATGGGCCCCAGAGGTTCTGGGCAGCCCAGCTGAAAGCTACTGATCAAAGAAACTAGACATGGGCACAAGGTCCAGAGCTCTGGCCTCCGCTGGTGTCCTCAACTACGGTATAGCTGTAGCAATATTTCCCCGTCCTGCCTCGTCACAGCACCACTATCAGGCTGAGGAGAGTAATCATTTTGTGAACAAAATGTGCAAACTGGGAACTTATATCCTTTTTTTAGTATATATTTTTTCTGTGTCCTTCTTCCTACCTGGCTGTCTGCCATCCTGTTCACTGTTGCAGGGTGCCTGTCTTTTCTCCTGTTAGATGTGTGGTTTTGAATCTTCCCTTGGCTGGGGACCAATACCCCCATGCCCTGCCTGTCAGATCCTCGGTGCCATGAGCCCCAGTGGCCCTGAGACCAGAGGTGCCCAGAGCTGCGGGAGCACATGAGCCACCTGTGTGGCTGCTGCGACCTTGCAGCATCTCTTTGGTCTTCCCAGTGCATGGAAAGAGCACATAACTTTGATCAGGGTCTAGAACCCAGGCAATGATGCCCTTTCCAAGCCTCATTTCCTGCCTGGGGGTAGGTAATGCCACCCTCCAGAGTACTTATGATGGTTGACAGAATGAAGCCGGTAAGCAAGTTACTGGGCAGGTTCTGACAGCGGGCAGTGCCGGCAGGCCTAGCCCAGCTCAGGTGGGCAGCTGGCAAAGGGGCTGAGGGCCAGGTGGCATTCTGGAGAGAGCTAGGCAGCCAGGCTCACCCTACCTCCCAGCTGTTCCAGTGCTCTTTCTGCCTAGGGTGAAATTCCTAGGCTTGTGGGGACCCATGGGATGTGTTCTTTGAAGGAATAACTGAAATGCAGTCACTGGAGAGCAGATAATGCCAGTGCTGCTCACACCAAGCTCCTGAAGCCCCACAAAGAGGGCAGAGTGTTAAACTCCACTCTGGAAAGTGCTTTGAAGGTCAAGGCCTCTGGAGTGTGACTGGACTTGGGTGTCGGACTTAGTGAGGGAGACGTCACTATTGCCTTTGCTTTTGCTCTGATCGGGAGCTGCCAGGCATGCATGTGGTGATGAATGAGACTTGCAGCCCATCACGTGCATTTCCATCAGAACCTCCAAGCTCCCTGTGGCCACAGACTAAAGCTGAAACTCCCACTCCAGCTGCCATTCAAGGCCTCCTGAGCTTTTTTAAAACTTACATTCCTTTTTTTCCCCTTGTGCGCTCTGGCTGCAGCCCAGTGTCGTCCAGCTGACACCAGCTCAGTAAACTGAAGAGGAGTGTTGGGTGCTTCCCGATCTCTGTGCCTGGGTTTACATTGCTTTTCCTGGAAGGCCTTTCCCATCTTCCTTCTTCAGGAAGGCCCATCTCAAGGATGCCTTCCTCCAGCCTGCCTTCGAGCTGCCTGAGGAGGAGAGTGCACTTCCTTCCTGAGCTCAGAGCCCTGGGCTGTCTCTTGTTGCCCTGCCCACATCCTTCCTTCATAGGCTACTTGTATCTCCTCTGGGACTCTCCACAGCCAGAGATTCCTTGTGTCACAGGTCTCAGAAAATCCCATCAGGCTCAATGAGTGACCAAACAAGCAGTTTCCCATCTCGGGCAGCTCTAGGTAGGGACATGGGGTCTAAATGCTCTGAATAAACTTAGCAGTGTCTCTTGGAACTGGGAAAGGTCCTGAAGAACACTCAGTCCTCGCCCTGTGGAGGGCAGCACTTCCCCAGCAATGAGACAGGTTTATACATCCTAGTCTTAAGAGACATATTCACTCTTGGAACTCAGGGGCCCATCATAGCACACTGAGGACTGAATTCTTCTCAAGACAGGCCTGGGGCAGTCTGATCCTGAGGTGTAGGCAACAGGGGAGATGGAGCACTAAACTGAGAGTCCTGGGGCTTGGCTTTCTCTGTCACCAGCTGACCTGGCTTCCCAGAATGTTCTTAAGACTCTGATGCTATTTATTGTCTGGCTTGGGGATAAGCCAACCCACTGGGTGAGACTGCCTTCCTTTCCGGAAGCTGCAATTCCCATCTCTTGCATTTCATGGGTTGCTCACTGACCTAATAACATGGGACCTGGGGAAGAAGTCCCCATTTCCAATAGTCATCTTCACTCTGTAGATCTGGAGTGCCACAAAAGGAAGACTCCTCACAACATGAACTGCCTGTAAAGAACAAGTTCCCTCGGGGCAGCAGTGAGCTCCCTGTCCCCAAGGTAAGGCTAGATGTCTCCCTGGTGAGGATGCTGTGTAGGCGATGGTTGGGCTGAGAGTAGGAGGCCTTCCCCTAGGTCCTGTGGTTCTAGGGTTCCAGGGTTCTCAGGCTCCTCCCAGCCTTCTTGACTAGGGATAGAATCAGAGTTAAGTTTTCCAGGTCTCCTGCTAGGGCATTGCTGGCCTCTGGCCACAGACTTGGTACTATTCCCTGATGGCTGCTCTGAGGATGCTGCATGGTAGACAATGGGCACCTGGAATGGGGTAGACCCTGTACCTATGGTCCCACAGAGGAGGGGAGGCCCAGGCCAATGGCTGCCCCAGCACAGATGAGGATTCATACCAAGGCTCTGTCTCCCGTCGGGGTCCTCAGTGGCTTGGCTCCTGCATCGGTGGCCCCCTTGGCCGGCAGCCTGGCCAGGGTTGTCTGCAGCTGAAAAAGCAAACCTTGCACTTAATATTGAACTCTGCTCGGCAATGGTGCAGCCCAAGGTAAGTGCTCTGGTGTCATTGGGCGTGTGGTTACCAGTCTTGGTGATTGGTCCTTTTAGCTCACTTTAGGATCATTAATGGAAGATTTCTCCTTTACAAACCGCTCTGGAATGGGAGAGGGTGTAATTGATTGTCTGTCTCACTCCCCAGTTGCACTATAAGAGCAGCCCAAGGATTCACTAACAGCTTAATAATAATGCATAGCCATAATCTGTCTCCTGGAGTTCTAACAACAGCCAAAGAGGGGGAGAACAATGAAATTATGGACTTCAGGTTACAGAGGAAGATATGGGGTCAGAGACACCGAGAAGCTGCTAGAGGGCAACAGAGTTAGATTTGAAGCCCAGTCCAATCACACACTGTGATTTGAGAACATTTCTCAGCTCTTCCAGTGACACAAGGCACAGCTAGGTAGGTTCCCTCCAGCATATACTGGGAGTCCCCTCCAGAGGAAGAATGAGCAAAGGCCCTCACCTCCAGCTCCAGCTCCTGGATGCGATTGGTCAGCTGTTTCACTTTGGTTTTTGCACCCTCTGATTCTGCCATCAGCACCCGGTTCTTTTTGGACAGCTCGACAATTTTGGTGGCAACCACATCTCCAGCCATACCGGCTGTCCCTAAAATGAAAGAAATAGTGAGGTCAATTAAAAATACAGGTCTGCATATCAAACTCATGCCCACTACCAACAGCACCAAGGTTTTAAAAGCTAAAGCTGCTTGGCATGAACACTCACAAAAATGCAGAGGCCCAGGAGGGTCACCAGATACCTAGGAGCCCTGGAATCCAGTTTCAATGACTGAAAATGCAGTCACCCAGAGGTTCAATATGTTATAGGAAAATTATAAAACCAGAGCCAGTGGTGGCTCACATCTGTAATCCCAGCACACTGGGAGACTGAGGTGGGAGGATCACTTGAGGTTTGGAGTTAAAGACCAGCCTGGACAACATAGCGAGACCTTGTCTCTACAAAAAAGTAAAAAAGTTAGCTAGGTGTGGTGGTACACACCTATAGTCCCAAAAACTCAGGAGGCAGAGGCAGGCGGATCGCTTGAACCCAGGAGTTGGAGGTTACAGTGAGCTGTGATCATACCACTGTACTCCAGTGGGAGTGACAGAGTGAGACCTCTATCTCTTCTTTTCTTTTTGTTTTGAGTTGGAGTCTCACTCTGTCATCCAGGCTGGAGTGCAATGACCCAGTCAACCCCTATCTCTTAACAAACAAGTCAGGTACAGTGGCTCACGCCTGTAATCCCAGCATTTTGGGAGGCAGAGGTGAGAGGATTGCTTGAGCCATGGGGTTCGAGATGAGCCTGAGCAACTTGGTGAGACCTCATCTCTACAATAAATTAAAACATTAGGCAGGTGTAGTGGTGCACACCTGTAGTTCCAGCTACTTGGAAGACTGAGGCAGAAGGATTGCCTAAGCCTGGCAGGTCGAGGCCAGAGTAGCTGGAGACCACTGGCAGTGGGCAAGGGGAGGAGGCTGTGGGAAGCGTTGGAGGGATGTGAATGGGGAAGTTGCATGGTGTGGGAGCTGTGCAGAAGGCAGGCAGCAGGAGTAAGCCCAGCATGCCATGGATTAGCTGGGTAGCCCTGGCAGTCCCCTGCCCCCTCTGGAGTGTAGTTCCCCCATTTGTGCAATGGCAGATTTGGTTAGACGATCTGTAAGTTCCCTGACCGCTTCAACACTTCAGCAGAGGGTAACCTGGCAGTCCCACTTTTTGGCCCTACTTTTTAGCATGACTGTGATATACCTCAGAATGATGGAGGGTAACAACTGGTGGAAAGCAAACAGAGATGCTTGATGTGAAATCACTTCGGCCCAGG
Source organism: Tarsius wallacei (assembly GCA_963574415.1). Classification (NCBI taxonomy): domain Eukaryota; kingdom Metazoa; phylum Chordata; class Mammalia; order Primates; family Tarsiidae; genus Tarsius; species Tarsius wallacei. The sequence continues at coordinate 23,767 of CAUYQG010149836.1, read as the reverse complement.
TTTGTCCCTACTGACCTAGCTAGGCAGCAAGTGGGACAACTTGGAGAAACTTCAAAACCTCGCAGCTGCTGAAGAGGACAAGGACATACCAGGAGAAAGGGCTCAGAACAGAAAATATTCAATATCTGACTAAACACAATAGACCGTTTTTGTCTCTTTAACTTCTTTAAAATATGTATAGTGGTTGAAAGCAAAAGTTTATAATACCGTCTAGTGGGATTTTTAATGTATTTAGAATACACTGAAATATAAGGTTGAGGTGAAGGGACCTGTGTGGTGGTAAGGTTTCTACATTCCACTTGAAGCGGTAAGATATTAATTCCACGTAGACTGTGGAAAGTTATGTGTTTGTACTTTGTAATCACTAGAGTAATCACTAAAAATACTGTACAGAGTAATATAGCAAATAAATGAAAAACTAAAGCCATCACTAAAAATCTAGCCAGAGGAAACCGATCCATTTGCTGTCAGTAGCCTGGTACTTGTGACATGGTTTACAAACATAAATAAGCCAGTCAGTCTTTTCTCTCAAAAATGTGAGGTTGAAAATCAGAAGTGGTAACTTTAGAATGAGGACGGCATTTAAGTGGTCTCCAGAGAGAGTTAGGGCTGGCAATTAGATGAGGCCATTAAACAAGACCATCAACTGGCAGAGACAGCCAGAGACTGAAAACAATGAGAGAGGCTAGGGAGGAGGCAGAAGCGCCAGGTCCACTTCCCAGGTTGGCTGGGTGGAGATGTATATCCTGCTCCCCCTGGAGCTTCTCTACAGCCTTGCAAAAGTGCAAGATATCCCTTCTGCAGCTGAAAACTCAGCTAGTCTATTCCTCACAACAAGAAGACTTGTCTTCAGTAAGTCTTTTTATTTAGACAGAAAAAGCCAAAGAATGGAGAGGGGTGCATTAGGCTACCAAGGCCCTTTAGGATACCAAACTCCCTTTGCTTTTTAATTCAGCATTGACCGATTGGAGCTTTGTTCCTATGGGTGTAACCACCCTCAAAAGCATTTACTCTCAGAGGCATGAAGGAACACTCTGGCAGATGCTGAGCCAGCCCTGTTGTTCTCTGTGATTGGTGACACACACTTTCTGGTTTATTAGTCACCTGGGAATTGCTCAGCAGGTGTTCATGCAGCAGAGCACCATAAGGACCAAGGTCCCCACCAAATCTGCAGGGCCAAAGTCAACCTTATAGCCACAGAGCCAATGTCCAGCTCATAGCCACAGTGCCAAGGTCATCCTCAGACCCACAAAACCAAGGCCTCCACCAATGACATCAGAGCCAAGGTCTAGCCCAGACTTACAGGGCCAAGGTCCAGCCCGGACTCTGCTGAGGGTGGCTGTATCCCAGAAAATCCTTCTAGGACAGGTGACTTCCCTGTCTCATTTACCTTTCTGGAGCAGCAACAGCAGGTGCTATAGAGTTAATGTCCATGGTGTAATATCTGAGCCAGAGCACCAAGAAGAAATGAATCTCGCCAGCCCACCAAACATGCTGCAAACATGAAGAACCCTTGTCACGAGTCCCAGCTGGGTCACCAATAATGCCTGGGATGCTTGCCTGCTCCCCTGCTGTACTTGCTGTCCCCTGTACTTCCATTTCCTGGTGTGCTGGCCTCCCTGGGCCTGCTCTCTTCCTCTCCCTTCTCCCTCATTTCCAGAACTCATCTGGACATGCTTGACCCTTGGCACTCTCACTTTGGCACTCGCCCTCTGGACCCTGCTGTCTGCCCTTCCTGAAGTCTCTGAACACAGGGCAGGGACTGTCACAACAATGATGGAGCTACCTGTGAAGACAAATCTGTCCTCTTCTATTTTCTTTTTTAGGTGTTTGATTTCAAAGTCCCTTTCTTTCAGCAGCTTATACAATCGCCCATTCTCATCGACTGTTTCCCTGAGTTCATCTTGAAGCTGTTCAATCTCATCTTCAAGCACCCTACGAAGCAAGCAAGGCATGGTTACTACTCCTCCACGAGGACTGATAGGCAGGGATCAGGCCTCCATGGCCTGGATTTGTTGGACCTGGGTTGGGCATTAGGTGGTGATAAAAACTGGTTTGTACAAGAAAGAGAAAACACATACACACATTCATGAAAGGAGAAAGAAAGTTTGAAAAACGCTGATTATTAGCTAGCTTCAACAGAGAGCAATGAGGGGGAGCCTAATAAACCCTGGAATTTATTTATAAAAATTTGTATACGAATTCTTACATGTTTAAACTTCAGTCACCTTCAAAGTACTCTCCGTTTGATGCAGTACACCTGTCAAGACACTTTCTCCATTGCTCAAAATAGTTTTTGAACTTGTCGATTTTGATGCCTTTTAGTTTGAAGCCTTCTAGTGATTCTGTCGTCGTTTTGTTTTGCCTCTTCCATATAGGCAAAACATTTCTCTTTGAGAACTTTTTTCATCCAGGGAAACAAAAAAAGATCTCTTGGGGTGAGATCAGGTGAGTAGGGAGAATGGGGTATGGGAGTCATGCTGTTTTTGGTCAAAAACTGCTGAACATTCAGCGTGGTGTGGGCAGGTGCTTTGTCATGGTGGAAGAACCAGTCACCTGTTTGCCACAACTCTGGATATTTCTTCCACAAATCGTGATGTAACCATCTCAAAATTTCCAGATAATAACTTTGGTTGACCGTTTGATCCAGAGGAACAAGTTCTGAGTGTATTATAAGAAGCCTGCCCTCCAAAAGATAATTCTGGGTTTTTCTGAGTCTCTCTTTGTATATAAAACCCCCACTCACTCTGAGAATTCATAGTCCTTTCAAGCACCCATAAAACATGTGTGTTTATATACACATAAACACACATATTAGAAGTATATATGTGTGTGTGTGTGTATTATACACACAAACACACACCCATAAAACATGCATAAAAAGTCAATCTTAGGAAATTCCATATGATGACATTATATGAATCATTTTCTCTATGGCAACTGCCTAATATTAAAAATTAATAATATAAAAATAGAAAAAAATAAAAAACAAAACCTAAACCCTATTATATGTTTGCAACTAAAAAAACTCACACTCCTAAATTATTTATGGTTAAGAAGAAATCATAACGTGTATTGTAAAGCATTTAGAATGGATGACTACAGAAGCTATATCAAAGCTTGTCAGATGTAGCTATAATTAAGGCTACCCATTTTCTTCTATCACTTCAGCTGCATTTTACAAGTTTTTGATACAGCTTCTTTGGTATATGTATGTGTGTGTATGCATGTGTGTGTATATATATATATATATATATACACACATAAACACACATATATTAGAAGACCAAATAGGAATTTTCTATGCCTTAAGTTGAGGCAAGGTCTAGGTTTCAGGTAAACCTAACAGAAAATTAGAATGGGTGGTTGGCTTATATATTACAAGTTGTCTCGTGAGGCTCTGTTCAGAACTTTAAGACATAAGAAATCCATGACTGATGGGCCTGTGATCACTTTTATGTTGGGCACAGAACAGGCTCCCTAGAGACAGTTGCTGAAGAAGTAAATAAGCTTTAGGTAGGCTAGGCACGGTGGCTCACACCTGTAATTTCAGCACTTTTGGAAGTGGAGGGAAGAGGATTGCCTGAAGCCAGGGGTTTGAGACCAGCCTGGACAACTTGGTAAGACCTCATCTATACAATAAATAAATTTTAAATTAGCCAGGCATAGTAGTGTGTGCCTGTAGTTCTAGCTACTTGGAAGGCTGAGGCGGAAGGATCGCCTGAGCCCATCAGGTTGATGCTGGGGTGGCCATGAGCATGCCACTGCACTTCAGTCTGGGCAACAGAGCGAGACGCCAACTAAAAAAAAGAAAAATTAGCTGGGTGTGGTGGCACATGCCTGTGGTTCCAGCTACCTGGAAGGCTGAGGTGGAAGGATCACCTTAGCCCAGCAAGTCAAGGCTGCAGTGGTCGTGAGAGTGTGAGCATGCCACTGTACTCCAGCCTGGGCAACAGAGTGAGAATCTGACTAAAATTTAAAAAAATGTTTTAGGTAACAGTAATTATTAGGCAACAGTTACTATTGTTGTTATTATTCTATCAATGGCTCGAGTCTGCAATTCCAGTTTCTCTATTTGGGTATAGGTCATTTGGAAATAGACCTGGGGTTAACTTAACTTAATATTTAGGAGTCATATAAATTTTTTAATTATGGAGAAATCTTTGGTTTTCAATTAGCATTTTTAAGTAGAACATGTTGAAGACTAAGAAACCATAAAAGTAGAATTTGAAGATGGAGGAAATAGATTTTGCGCAAAAACAGAAGCAAAGAGACAGTTCAACAACTGTTGTGATTTTTTTTTTTTTTGAGTTGGAGTCTCACTCTGTCGCCCAGACTGGAGTGCAGTGGCTGCTCCCGGCCACCACAACCTTGACCTGCTGGGCTCTGGTGATCCTTCCGCCTCAGCCTTCCAAGTAGCTGGAACTACAGGCACGCGCTACCACACCCGGCTAATTTTTTTTTATTTATTATAGAGATGAGGTCTCACCAAGTTGCCCAGGTGGGTCTCGAACCCGCGGGTTCAGGCAATCCACTCACCTCAACCTCCCAAAGCGCGGGATTACAGGTTGAGGCACCGAGTCCGGCTATGATTTTTTTTTTTTAACAAAATGACTAGTAGAAGATTTTCTATGGATATAGACTCTTGCTTCTAATTACCAGTATAAATTCACATGCATTTAAACATAGATGTAACATTGTTGAACTTGGAGCAAATTGAGAAGACTCTGTACTCCTTTAAACTTTTTTTACCAACTGTAAAATAGCAAGGAATCCACCAAGAGATCCTTTAGGATATGAAATGTTTATGTAGTGTTATATGCCAGAAAAGGGAAATAGGCATAGGAGAATGATCCTAGATGAGATTTAGAGCACTGATCATCTATGAACCATCAGTTAACCAACGAGCTCCTTGGAAACTCAGTTTTCATGAAAGAGACTACAAGAGAAAATTCACCTTGATGAGTTTTAAATTTTCAATTTGACTTCCAATGGTTTTTAAATACATTTCATATCAAATTATGTCCATAGGACATAGATCTATCGGATGCAAGAGTCTTCAGTAATAACTTTTACATCAAAATGACTTTCAGTTTATAAAACTCACATCTAGTCAACCTGATTGTCTGTGTCTGCAACCATTTCTCCCCCACCTTCTCTACCTCCCTGCCATGTTCCTGCAACAGTTCAGACTTGCATTTACCTCTGCTCAAAGCTGTTTTTTGCATTTTGTTCCCCTGCTTGGAGAGGGCTGAGGCCATCTGAGACCTCCAAGGACTCTTTTTGGTCATCACTTCTACTTTTGAGGCTCAGTTCCTTTTCCTTCTTCTTCTCCATTTGTTTCTGTAACCTTTTGTGTTGCATCTCCTGCATTGCCTTGAACTGGAGCCGCAAAGTGTCCTGTGAGCCTTCATCCGTTGCCATTCTTGCCCTAGGAGTCAAAAACAAGCCTGAGTGGAAGCAACTCCACCCAGAGCACTCAGCACACAGCCAGCTCTGTCTACAGCCCCCAAACCTGGAGTTTACTGCTTAGCTTTGCATGCACGTCTGTGCAGAAGCTCGAAGGTACACTCTCACCTCAAATCACATGGAAGCCAAAGCTGAGCTGAGCATCCTCCCACATCCTTGAACATGACACTAGACTGCACTTGGCATCAGAATGCTTCCCATCACTCAAACTCAACACTTGACTCTTACCTGTCCCTTACATCAGTGGCTCTCAACTTCAGCAGAACATTAAAATTCCCTAGGATCTCATAGAATATAACAGTGCCTGAGTTCATCCCCAGATCAACTAAATTCCAATTAGAAATGGGACTTGGATGTTATTACTTCTTTTAACTGAGGTATAATTTGGCCAGGTGTAGTGACTCATATTTGTGGTCTCAGCACTTTAGGAAGCTGAGGTGGGAGGATTGCTTGAGGCCAGGAGTTTGAGACCAGCCTGGACAACATGGCAAGACACAATCTCTACCAAAAAAAAAAAACTGTTTTTTAAAAGCTGAGGTGTAAACTGTAAAAAAAAGTGCATAAATCCTGAGCATACAGCTCAATGAATCTTTCCACAGATATACACCCCTGTGGCGACCACTTAGATCAAGGCACAGGGCATTTCTACTCCCTAAGCAGGCTACCTTGTGCCTCCTCCAGTGAATCATCTTCCACGGTAGACATTATTCTGACCTCTGCCACTGAAGATGAGTTTTGTCTGGTTTCCTTTTAGTCAGCTCTATTTAAGTATAATTTATACACAATAAATACATCAATTTTATATTATGCATTTTAACAAATATATTCATCTGTGTAAACTACAGAAATCTCCTTTGTACCCCTTTGCAGTCAATCTGTCTGCCAGTCTCAACCCCAGGCAAACTGGTCTGCTTTTGTTCACTACAGTTTTTGCCTTTTCTAGAATTTCATATAACTGGAATCATGTAGTAGTTAGTCTTTTTGTGTCTGGTTTTTTTTTTTTTTTTTTTTTTGCTCAGCACTACCTTTTTGAGATTCATCTATGTTGTTGCATGTGCCATTAGTTCACTCCTTTTTATTGCTAAATAATATTATACTGTACAGATAATCTTCAATTTGCTTACACATTCACTTGTTATGTATAACATACCAGGACACCTGAGCTGTTACCAGTTTGGGCTATTATGAATAAAGCTGTCATGAACATTCATGTATAAGAAAGTATTTGTGTGAACATATAACACACACACACACACACACACACACATTTTTTTGAGATGGGGGTCTCATTATATTTCTTAGGCTGGTATCAAACTCCTGGGTTCAAGCAATCTTCTTGCTCAGTCTCCCCAGTAGCTGGGATTACAGGCATGCACCACCGTGCTAAGTGTTCTTTGTATTTTTTTTAATGAACATATATTTATATTTCTCTTGGGTAAATGCTGAGAAGTGAAAATGCTGGGTTATATGGTAAATTTATGTTTAACTTTATGAGAAACTGCTAAACTGTTTTCCAGAGTGGCTGTACCATCTTACATTCCCAGTAGCAGTATATGAATTTTAGTTGCTCCATCCTTGCCAACACTTTAGTCTTTCTCGTTGGTATGTAATCGTATCTCAACATGGTTTTAATTTGCATTTCTCTACTGACTAGTTATGTTGAGCATTTTTTTGTGTATTTCTGGCCATTTGTATACCTTCTTTTATGTATATCCATTTTTTGGGCTCATTTTAAAATTGTGTTGTCTTATTACTCAACGGTCAGAGTTTCTTATACATTCTTGATGTTTTGGCTGTTTGAATTTCACATAAATGGAATAATAGACACAAACACTGGAATTTTTAAATGCTCCCCACAACTTTCTCCCCCAAGTGGCTATACTCCCTGCCTTAAACAGACCTCAAACTGCATCATCCACCTGTCACTCAATTAACTAAAAATCTTGATTCTCCATAAATGTCCTCAAATCTGTCCCCATGTCTCCATCCCACTGATACCACTCATCATGCTTACAGCCACTTTGGGCATTTGCTCTTGCTGTTCCTCTCCCTGGAATGTTCTTTGCCCAGACATCCACCACACTCACTTCTCAAATGTCATTTTACCAGAGGCCTTCCTCACATCCTATTGTAGAAAGCATTCCTACTGTCACTCCCCATGCCCTTTGCCCTGTTTCATCTTCATCCATAGCACTATCACCCAATATATTACATATTTGTTTACTTGTTGATTGTCTCTCTTTTTTTTTTGAGTTGGAGTTTCACTCTGTTGCCCAGGCTGAAGTGCAGTGGCACACTCACAGCCACTGCAGCCTCGACCTGTTGGACTCGGGCAATCTTTCTACCTCAGCCTTCCAAGTAGCTGGAACTATAAGCATGCACCACCACAACCAGCTAATCTTTTGATTTATTGTAGAGACGAGGTCTCACCAAGTTGCCCAGACTGGTCTCGAACCTCTGGGCTCAGGCAATCCTCTTGCCTCTGTCTGTGCTGGGATTAGTGCAGGTGTGAGCCACTGCACTCAATTAATTGCCTCTTTCTCTTTCCACCAGCTTCACAAGGCAGGCACTCTGTGATGTTCACTGATGTATCCTCAGTGGCTACAGCAGGGCCTGGTATGGAGCAGGCATGGAATGAATACTTGGTGAATGAATGACGATGGTTCTGTCCCCAGGCCTTTGCGATCCCTACCCATCCTTCTCACTCCAACTTGCAGTCCAGCCTGCATTCATTGAGGAGCCAGTTTCCCTAAAGCACAGCTCTGTGCCTGACAGGTTCCTGTGCAGAAAGCTTCAGTAAATGCCCATTAGCCACAAAACTGAGTCCAATGGCATTAAGGACTTTGGGGAATTTGGCCGCAGTCTCTGCTTCTAGTCTGCTTTCTCTTTCATAATGTTGAGTTCCAGCTGATTGTGTCAAAATGCTCCTCTGTCTCTATACCTCCCTCTCCCCCAAGGCTGAAATATTGCTGGTCCTTTCATACCTACCACAAATACTATGGTCCTTTCCTGTTATTTAGTGGCTCTCAAACTTGCTTCAATATCGAATCTTCAGGGATACAATCTAAAAATACTCATATCCAGGCCCCACCCCTAGAGAATCCAATTTAATTAATCTGAGTGCTGCCCAGGTGGTTCTAATATGCTGTGGACTGAACCCAGGGTCAGGCAAAGCAAAAGCAGAAGCTGGTGTTATTTTGAAATTCCTTACCAGGTAGCTCTGCCCAGTAACAGGCACCACAAAGAATTAATTCAGAAAGTCTAGGTTGTCCACACCCTATACATTTGGAAGAAAGGTTTGGCCTTTGACCTGCTCCTAAGAGATACTCTCTAAGTCCTTTTAATATCCCTCCTGATAAAGAGAGTCCTTCTTTACCTGGGGGCCTTGAGTTATTGTAGATAGTCCAAGCTAACAATGTGATACATTTTAGGGGCCTTGGGCCCATGTAGTATCAACTGAGTTCTAGAGGGGCTGGAGATTGAATAACTAAGGCCAACTAAGCTTATGTGGCCATCTCCCAATAAAATCCCTGGACACAAGCTGGGCATGGTGGCTTATGCCTGTAATCACAGTACTTTAAGGGGCAGAGGCGAGAGGATCACCTGAGCCCAGGGGTTCGAGATCAACCTGGACATGATGAGACCTTGTCTCTACAATAAATCAAAAAATTAGCTGGGCGTGGTGGTGTGGACCTGTAGTTCCAGCTACTTAGAAGGCTGAGGCAGAAGGATCGCCTGAGTGCAGCAGGTCAAGGCTGCGGTGGCCATGAGTGTGCCACTGCACGCCAGCATGGGTGACAGAATGAGACTCCAATAAAAAAAAAAAATTCTTGGACACCAGGTCTCAGGTGAGCTTCCCTGGCTGGCAATACTCCATGTGTGTTGTCACACATTGTTTCTGAGAGAAGTAAGAACTGTCCACTTAACTCTACTGGGAGAGAATAACTGGAAGCTTGTGCCTGGTGTCTCCTGGACTCTGCCCTATATGCCTCTCCCTTTGTTGATGTTGATCTGTGTTCTATCATTGTAATAAACAGTAACTGTGAGTATTATAACTTTTCTGAGTTCTAGAAAATCATTAAAACCAAGGGTGGTCTTAGAGACCCTCAGACTTCAGGAACCCCTGGACATCTCTGCTGAATGTGTGACAATCATAGCCATGACAGGGTGTATGAAAAGACACAATACCCAAGGATGTAATGTAACTTAACAATTGGACTTATTGTTTTAAATTTAGGCAAATCAGACTCCATGTTTTAAATTTAGGCAAGGGTCAGTAAACTTCTTCTGTAAAGGTCCGGACAGCAAATATTTGAGGCTTTTTGGGCCATATGATCTCTGTCACAACTACTGTACTCTGCCACTGTAGTAGAAAGTAACCAAAGACAACATGTAAGCAAATGAGTGTGGCTGTGTTCCAATAAAACTTTATTACAAAAACAGGCAGAAAGCTGGACTTGAACTGTGGGCCCTTAGTGTGCCTACCCAATTTAGAGGAATTTTGCCTGAGAAGGTGTCTAGAGATTGAAGAAAACTCTATTGAGTCGATTATTTGAAGATGTAATTAATACAGTTTAAAAATAAATGTATACGTGATTTCCTACTTTGTGCAGATGATAAGAAGGGCCAGTCATATTCTTCATTTTCTCAACTGGGTTACCTTGGAGAGTGAAAGGAAGAGCTGTTAATAATCATTCTGGGTCAACAGCGTGTCAGGAAAACAAGGCTGTGGCCAGCATGTAAAGCAGTGGTTCTCTGTTGCACTATGGGATCACCTAGGGAGCTCTACTGATACTGATACCCAGGCACAGGCCCAGGGATCATGATGTTACTGGTTAGGGTGTAGCCTGGGCGTTGGACGCTGTTGGTCTGGGCTACCGCACAAGTAGCCTGGCCTGAGCTGACAGCACTTGGGTGAGCTTGGTTCTCCACCAGCTGTGTGAGTCTAAAGTTTCTAGATCTCTTCAGGCCTCAGACCCTTCTTCAGTAAGCAGGAGATGATGGCATGGAGAACCCAGATGTGCTGTGAGAGGCAAAGGCAAGGGCAGTGTGAAAACACTTTGTCAACTTTGGATTGAGAAAAACAAAATATTTTCTTTCTTCCTGTTGGTCTTTCTTAAGGATTCCCTTCTTCCTCTTCCTTGTCCCATATCCAGGTCCTCCCTGTCCCTCACAGTGATGACTGTGACCACCAGCAGAAAGCATCCCTGGTTACTGGGCCCACAGTGACCAAGACCCCAACACAGCTGCCTCCAGCCTCTACACCCACAGCTTCATAACACAAGGTCACTTCCTGGGCACTGCATCTGCATCCCCTGCCTGCTCCAGACTCTTCTCCTAGGGCCTCCTCGTCTCTCTGGTTACCTGCTTCCTGCCCTAGCTCACTGGATCTTGCCTTTGTCCCTTTAATCCGTACTGTATATGATCATCTGAGACCTTTCTAAGACCATATTTAAGTGGCTCTTGCCTTGTGAGACCCTGCCAGGACTCACAGGAGGCACTCTGGTTGGACCAAAGACTGGACCCATCTGTTAAAAGGAAAACTTCAGACAAATTAAATTTAACAGACTTTAATTGAGCAATGCATGATTTGCAAATCGAGCAGCCCCCAGAACCAGAATAGGTTCAGAGTAACTCCAGGACTGCCACATGGTCGAATAACATTTATGGACAGAAGAGGGAAAGTGATGTTAAGAAAAAAAAAAAAAGAAAGAAAACACACAAGAGGTAAAGAAACAGCCAGACTGGCTACAGCTCAGTGTTTGCCTCATTTGAACATGATTTAAACAACTGGCCGCCTGTAATTGACTGAAACTCTGTGATTGGTAAAAGAATAGATTACAGTCTGTTTACACATCCCACTAGGTTACAGTTCACTATGTAGGGAGAAGCCTCTAGGATGAACTTAAAATAGGTAAGGTGGCAGCTTTAGGCTAAACTTAATTTAACACATCCCACAGACATTTCTGTTAGAATCTTACAGAATGCTATGTTAGGATTTGAATTCTAACATTCAACATTCAAAGATATGTAGATTTCAATTAAATCCAGATTTCCAGCTTCTTTTATAGATCTGGCAATGCTGGGCCGACAGTCCCAAATGGACAGCAGCTGCTGGGCAGAGAGAGCTCCCTCCGGGCAGGGTATGTTCTTTTCATTCTACCACTATCCCTATCACTTCCAGATGCTGCTGCTGGCACATCAGCTGCCCATCATCAGTGCACGCAAATGTTGCTCTTCTTCTTGTACCTGATAGATTTGCCCACTTTTATTGCTCATCAGCCCCTGCAGATGTTTGGGTTTGTGACTCCTGCTAAGGATTAAGCTTAGAGGTATCTCAGAAGCCGGCTTCAGCCTTCCTGGCCTGGGATGCCTTCCTCCCCAGGCCTCCTCACCCCAGCCCTTTACCTTCCCATTAACTACCACATAGACTTTAGGTTTCCCAAGTGCACTCTATGGACTTCTAGAATCCCTGGGACATCCCTTGGCCACTGTACTTAGCCTTAACGTATTATAATTATCTATTATTGTATTTCTATTCCTTCCTTCAAAAAGAAACTTCTGAGGGTAGATGTATTATGTGTTATTTTGTTAATTCTCAGTATCTTGCCCAGAAAGGCCCTCAATTAATGTTTGTAGAACTGTCACTGAATGGACAAGCACAGTTAACTTGTAAAGTTTTTTTCCTTTTCCACTCCTAACTTATACTTAAAGTCACTCGGGAACCGGTACTTCTTGGATTACACTGTGCCCCAGGAAAATTACTTAACCTCTTTGCTTTAGTCTCCTTGTCTGCAAAATGGGATGACAATAAATATTAACTTCACAGAGCGGTTGTGAGGATTAAGTGAGAGAATGTATGGAAATTGTCATCATTATCACTGTATTAAAAGTGGTGTCTTTGGGTCAATCAAGCCTCTGGGAGACAGACAGTCATGCCTGCACTGAGAGGACACTGAGGTCCAGTAGCCCCCAGGGTATTAGCATCTGACCTGTGATGCTCGAGGCCAATGGAGATTTGTATTTAATTGGTCTGGGTTGTGGCCAGGGTGTCTATTCTAAAAATGTTCAGCAGGGAATGAGAAGGGCAGCTGTAAGTGCTCGGAGAGGCTGGCTGGGGAATGAGATGCAGGCATCTCAGTCAACTGGAAGCTGGGAGCTGAAGAAATGAGCCTGGAGTGGGTGAGGGAGGGAGGGGACCTGAGTGGGGGGCAGAAGGCTCTCCTACCAGAAGAAGAGCTTTTGCAGGGAGAATGTGATGAGTGGGGAACTGAAAGGGGTTCAGGATAGCCAGCGGGCAGGGCAGAGATTTGGGGAGGCACTGGAAGGAGGGTCTGATCTGCCCAACTAAGGAGACTGGATTTTATTCTGAGCTGTTAGAAGGTGCACACAGGATCATATTCGCCTTTTGAGAAGCTGGAGGCAAGGGGCCTCGCTGGTAGGGTACTCAGGGAAGGAACATGGGCCTAATCAAAACTGGCTGTGGAGATACAGAAGGGGGAACAGGTGTGCAGAGGAGACGGGGATGCCTAAAGGTCTGGGTTTGACTGATTGAGGAGATAACAGGCCCTGGCAGAGGAGCAGTTTATAGACTGCAGGTAAGGTAGTGAACTTGATTTTTAGATGTCCTGGGCCTTCCACACAGAGATGCTAGGTGGGTATCTGGGTGGGTAGGTGTGTCTGGGCTCAGGAGGGCAGTCTGGACTGCAGCTTCAGGTGGCTGAGATCTAGAGTGTGGACAAAGTAGTGTGGGGAGAGGGTGTAGAGTGAGGAGGCAGGAGAGAAGGAAGGGGAAGATGAAGGAAGAATAGATAGCTAGGAGCAGATAGAAGTAAGCAGACGTCACCAGGTGAAGATGGGACAGATGTGTGAATCTGAGCAAAGGAGAGTCAGAACAGGCTGAATAGGGCAGAGTCTATGGAGACAGGAAACTGTGGTTAGGGGCAGTGGGAGGGCAGATGCCAGGAACCCCTCTGAGATGGACCCCAGAACACATTCTTTCCTCTCTTCCCAAACAGTTTAGTAGCAAGTCAAGGTTGACCCTTGACCAAGGACAACAGGATTTTAGAGCAGGCTGCTGATTTCCAGGAACCAGAAAGGAAAACTTTTGCTTTTTAAAAGACTAAACTTAGCCGGGCTCGGTGGCTCAGCCTGTAATCCCGCGCTTTGGGAGACTGAGGTGAGTGGATTGCCTAAGCAAGGTTCGAGACCCGCCTGGGCAACTTGGCGAGACCTCATCTCTACAATAAATCAAAAAATTAGCCGGGCATGGTAGCACACACCTGTAGTTCTAGCTACTTGGAAGGCTGAGGCGGAAGGATCGCCGGAGCCCAGCAGGTTGAGGCTGTGGTGGCTGGGAGCATGCCACTGCACTCCAGTCTGGGCGACAGAGTGAGACTCCAACTCAAACAAAATAAATAAATTAAAAAATATATATAAAAGCTAAACTTTCCCAAATGCCCCATGACTCCACCTGATTCCTAACAAATCCAAGACAATGTGGCGTATGTTAAAAACAGGCATGAAGATCTGCTTGCTGTGTGTATTCTGGGGAGTCCAAATGAGTGACTGGAAAACATTTTGTTACCTTCCACTCACCCTGAGGCTAGAAACTGTGGTGTTCATCTCTGAATCTTGTCTTTGCTGTACAAGGCAGCATAGGTGTGCATTGAGTGATAAATTAACATTTGCCATGAATAAATAAAGGAATCACAGCAGCAGTATGGCCCTAGAGCAAGTAGCACAATGACACTCAACTTGGATTAATTTGTTCACGTAGGACGTAATTCAAAAAATAACTCAGCGAGCATTTGCTGGAACAACACAGAGAGCTACTGACAAAGTTCTGTCCTTAATGAAGCTTATAGTCTGGTAGGGCAGACAGACATTGATCAAAAGACCATGCAAATAAACATGCAATATAACTGAGATGCTCTGAAAAAGTACATGTGCTAAGAGCCTCTCTCAGGGTTTGATATAGTCTAGGAGGTGGAGGGGAGCCTCCCAAGGAAATGAGCTGAGACCTGATGTACAAGCAGGAGTTAACTATAGAAAGAACATTTGGGGTACAAGGGAAGCATGTGCAAAAGTCCTGTGGCAAAAATGCAGAATGGTAGTAACTAATGATCTGTGCCCTGCACACCTCTTGCACATTCAATCATCAAAAAAAATTTATTGATTCTACCATAAAAATACATTTCCCACCTCAATCATCCCAGACCAAGAACCATCATCTACTTGGATCAAAATTACCATATCCTCCTAACTCACATCCCTGCATCTGTCCTTGTCCCATCCTATGATCTATTTTCAACACATTAATCTACTAGCACAAAAGTCAGACCATGCCCACTGCAGCACAAAATCAGGGCCCAGTGTAAATCTGGTTTCTCTCCTAACCCATCCCTCATTATCAAGAACATATCAAACTCACAGTCTTTTGCACTAACTGTTCCCTTTGCTGGAGTGTTCTTCCCTAGGTAGTTACATGGCTCCTTCCCTGACCTTGGTCAGGTTTCTATGCCAAGGATAGCTTCTCAGGGAGACTTCCCTAACTACTCTACACTTAATGCTACATCCCCTTCCCCTGCTTCTACCCTCTGAACTCTCTCCTCTCCCAGGTTATTTATCTGACATACAGCATATTTACTTGTTTATTATCTGTCTCCTCCCACTGGTATATAAGCTGCACGAGGACACACTTTTTTATTTTTATGAGACAAGGTATTGCTCTGTCATCCAGGTTGGAATGCAATGGTGCAATCATAACTCACTGCAGCCTCAATTCCTGGGCTCAAACAATCCTCCTGCCTCAGCCTCCCAAGTAGCTAAGATGGCTTTAAAAGTTATTTTTGTACCTCTGTGGAAAACAGTTTGGCACTTCCTAAAAAATCTAAAAATCAACCTTCCATACAACCCCTCAATTTCCCTACTGGGAATATACCCAGAGGAACTCAAATCACTCTATGAAAAAGATACCTGCACACGTAGGTTTATTGCAGCATTGTTCACAATAGCAAAAACATGGAACCAACCATGCTGCCCAATGAAAGAGGACTGGACAAAAAAAATGTGGTACATATACAAGATGAAATATTATGCAGCCAAAAGAAGGACAAAATTATGAACTTCACAGCAACCTGGATGGACTTAGAATCTATAATACTGAGTGACCTATCACAGAAACAAAGAACTGAGTATCACATATTCTCACTTACAAGCAGACCTTGAACAATTATCGTAATACTATAAGAAAAGAATTGGCAGTAGTCGGAAACTGCTAAGGGAGGACAAGGGTGGGACTGGCAGTAGTGGGAATCTATCAAGGTGGGGGGACACATTTCATCAACAAGGGTACATGCATAACGAACATTTGTATATCTAACCCTGAAATGTACCCACATCTTTAAAATAAAAAAATAATTATTTTTGTAAAGATGGGGTCTCATTATGTTGCCTAGGCTGGTCTTGAACTTCTAGCCTAAGTGATCCTTCCACTTTAGCTTCCCAAAGCTCTGGGATTATAGGTGTGAGCCACCACACCCAGCCTACATTTTTATTATTTTTTTCATACTGTATTACAGCACCTATAGCAGTACTTGGCACACAGTAGGTATTTAATACATATTTCCAGAACAAATAAATGAATTTGGTCTTCTTTGGTCAACCACCCTTTGTAACAGCTGCTGTATCTGAATAGGCTATCCATAAGTAACTGTAAGACAAGCATGTTTAGACAAGCATAATCCCTTAAAATCACTTTTAACATTTGTGTCTTCTACCTGTGGTGTTCTGAGGCATGGCCACATCTTATTACTTCCTCTGGACTTAAGTAGTAGAAGCTGCAGTGCCAAGAGGTTTAAAGTTAAGGCTGAACAGAACTTCCAGTTTCTGATCCGGCATGTAAAGAGTTTAGAAGTTGCTACTCCCATCCTCACAACAAGAAAAAAGCTAGACAAACTGAAAATCAACAACTGAAGATCAATGGAACTTAGATCCATCAGAGAAGTGAGATACAGGGCAGACTGCTGCTCTGAAAACTGGAAAGACAGGTATTCGAAAACAAGGGACTCAGCTTTTGGGAAGCAGAAGCCCAGAGCTAGAGCAAGTATCAGCAGGAACATTTTAAACTGTAATTGATGAATTGCTGGAGGCTCAGGGTAGACTAGCTTGAGAGTTTAAAATTTTAAGGGATACAGTCTTTGGGGTCCCTCACATTTTCATGAGTTTTACTTCCAGGAACCCTACCAGGTTCTTACTGTGAAGATCAGAAAAAACCCCCTCATGCTTCTGGCAGGGGAAGGGAAAAAGTAACCACTCTGGAATATGCCCAGAGTTCTCCATTGTCTTTAACAAGGCCCAACCTCAAGGGAAACTATTTCACCAGAGCCTAGCTAACTGGGGTTTACCAAGCTTGATAGACCTGGGGAAGGGAGGTACTCAACACAGCCTCACTAAAATGCAGAGTATGTAGGACTATGCTTCCCCTCCTCCCACACCTTACCAACACATCAATAGGGTTCCTGTATAGTAACAAGGGATTGCAGCTAAAAGAACTATAAGCTTCAGACCCATTTTAAGGAGTCTCTAGGAAAGCGCAAAGCCAAGAAGGGAAACAAAAAACAAGGACACTAGAAGAAATTTTAGCCTCTGACATAAGAGCTATAGGAAACAGTAAATACAACCCAACTCCTAGAGAAATGTGAAACCTCACTCAAAAGGCTTATCTACCTTAGGTCCTTTTACCTGATATTTCATGTCTGGATTTCAATGTGCGCGCGTACGTGCGTGTGCACACACGTGTGCACGCACGCGCACACACACGTTACAATGCATGCTAAAAGCAGTGTAAAGAGCAAGCATCAGAACCAGAATCAGATATAAAAGAGATTTTGGAATTATCATACCAGGAATTCAAAATAACTAAGGTTAATATGCTAAAGTCTCTAAAGGAAAAGGTGGATAACATGTAAAGTAGTAGAAGCTGCAGTGCCAAGAGGTTTAAATATGCTAAAGTCTGTAATGAAAAAGGTGGACAACATGTAAAAACAGATGAGTAATATAAGCAGAGAATTAGAAACTAAAGGAAAAATAAAAGGGAAATGCTAGAAATAAAAAAAAAAACACTTTAACAGAAAAGAAAAATGCCTTTGATAGGCTCATTAATAGATTGAACACAGTGAGAAAAGAATTAGTGAGCCTGAAGATGGGTCAAAAGAAATTTCCCAAACTGAAATGCAATGGAAAAAAAATGAATGGAAAGCAAAACAAACAAACAAAAAAAGAGAAGAGAATATCCTAGAATTGTGAAACAGCATCAAAAAGTGTAACACATGCAGCAGGCAGAACATCAGTAAAGGTATCATTTAATCAAGCACTACCATGAACCACCTGGAGCTAACCAATATTTATACACTTCATTCAATGTCAGCAGAATAAACATTCTTCTCTTCTCAAGTTCACATGGAACATTAACCAAGATAGACCACATTCTGTGACATAAAACACATCTTCACATTTTTAAAAGAAGATATACTAAGAATGCTCCTATAAATTTAAAAATTAATAAAATAGCAGGAAATCCCAAAATATGTGAAAATCAAACAACTCACTTCTAAATAACATATCAAAGAAGTCTCAAGAGAAGTTTTAAAATATTTTGATTTAAATTAAAATAATCTTTCAAAATTTGTGGAATGCTGTGAAAAAAGTGCTTAGAAGAAAATTCATAGCACTGAATGCATATATTGGAAAAGAAGAAAATTCTAAATTAGTAATCTAAGCTTCCACCAAAGGAAGAGTAAATTAAATCCAAAGTAAGCAGCAGGAAAAAAAAAAAATCAGAGCAAAAACCGATGACACTGAAAACAGGAAAACAATAAAGTCAACAAAACCAAAAGCTGGTTCTTTGAAAAGATCAATAAAATAGATAAACCCCTACCCAGGGTAAATAAAACAAAATAAAATAAATAAATAAAGGGGGGTATAGATTACTAATATCAGAAATAAAAGAGGGACCATCACTACTGATTTCAGGGATACTTAAGTAATAATAAGACTAACCATAGACCACAAATTTGCTAACCTAGATGAAATGGATCAATTCCTTGAAAAACACAACCTGCCAAAACTTATTCAAGAAGACATAGATAATCTGAATAGGCCTATATCTATGAAAGAAATAAAATCAATAGTTAATAAATTTCCAAAACAGAAAGTATCAGGCCTAGATGGTTTCGCTGGTGAATTCCATCAGATATTTAAGGCACAAATGCCATTCTCTACAATCTGTTCCAGAAAATGGAAACACAGAGAACATTTTCTAACTCATTTATAAAGCCATATCACGCTAACACCAAAACCAGACAAAGACCCTAAGAAAAAAACTACAAAGCAATAGCTCTCATGAACATAGATGCAAAAATTCTCCACAAAGTATTAGTAAATTGAATCCAACAATGTAAAAAAGAATTATACACCTGACTAAATAGGGGTTATTTTAGGTATACAAAGCTGGTTTAACCTTATAAACTTAATTGATGTAATCTATCACATCCACAAGCTAAAAAAAAAAAAAAAGCATTTGACAAAATCCAAAATACAATACCCAATCATGATAAGTACTCTAAGCAAACTAGGAATAGAGGGGAACTTCTTCAACCTGATATATGATATCTACAAAAAATCTACAGCTACCACCATATTTAATGGTGAGAAACTAGATGTTTTCCCTCTAAGACTGGGAACAAGGCAAGGATGTCCATTCTCTCCATTTATTCAACATCATACTGGAAGTTCTAGCTACTGGAATAAGACAAGAAAAGGAAATAAAAATATACAGATATGGAAGGAAGAAATAAAATTGCCTTGGTGGCAGGTGACATATATGTAGAAAATCCCAGAGAATCTATAAAAAAACTTCTATAACCAATAAGTGATTATAGCAAGGTTTCAAGATATAAGGTAAATACACAAAAGTCAAATGCTTTCCTACATACCAGCAATTAAGTAATAAAAATTTGAAATAAAAAACACCATTATATTAACATAAAAAATTAAAATACTTAGGTTCAAATCTTACAAAATATGTATAAGATCTATATGATAAAAACTATAAAACTCTGATGAAACAAATCAAGAAGAACTAAACAAATAGTTATCTCATGTATATGAATAGGACAACTCAGCATTGTTAAGACATCAGTTCTTCCCAACTTGCTCTGTAGATTCAATGCAATTCCAATAAAATCCCAGTAAATTTCTTGGTGGATATTGACAAATGGATTCTAAAGTTTATGTGTAGAGTCAAAAGAGCCAGAATAGCCAACACAATACGGAAAACAAACAAAAGTGAAGAACTGACACTTCTTGACTTCAAGACTTAGTATAAAACCATAGTAATTTCAGCATTAATTTATCTTTGAAAAAAAATGATAGTAATCAAGACAGTGTGGTATTGATGAAAAAACAGACAAATGAATCAAAGGACCCAAATAGAGGGCCCAGAAAAAGACCTACATAAATATAGTCAACTGATTTTTGACAAAGAAGTAAAGGCAATCCACTGGAGAAAAAATCGTTTTTCCAAGCCGGGCTCGGTGGCTCAGTCTGTTATCCCGCACTTTGGGAGGGGGAGGTGAGTGAATTGCCTGAGCCCGCGGGTTCAAGACCCGCCTGGGCAACTTGGCGAGACCTCATCTCCACAATAAATTAAAAATTAGCCGGGCGTGGTAGTGTGCGCCTGTAGTTCCAGCTACTTGGAAGGCTGAGGCGGAAGGATCACCGGAGCCCAGCAGGTCGAGGCTGCAGTGGCCGGGAGTGGCCACTGCACTACAGTCTGGGTGACAGAGTGAGACTCCAACTCAAAAAAAAAAAAAATTTTTTTTCCAATAAATGGTGGTGGAACAACTGAACATCCAGATGCAAAACAAAACAAAAAACATCTAGACACAGACCTTATGCCTGCCACATAATTAACTCAAATGGATTATAAACTGAAATGTAAAGTACAAAACTATAACATTTCTAGAAGTTAATATAGTAGAAAATCTAGATGACTTTGGGTTGGCAATGAGTTTTCATATCCAATACCAAAAGCATGAAAGAAAAAACTCCATGAAAGAAAAAAATTGATACATTGGACTTCATTAACATTAAACTTCTGCTCTGTGAAAGATATTGTTAAGGGAATGGAAAGAGAAGCCGCAGACTGGAAAAAAATCTGCAAAACACACATCTGACAAAGGACCGTACCCAAAATATACAAAGAATTCTTAAAACTTAACCCAATTACAACACCCAACTAAAAAGTGGGCAAAAACTCTGAACAAATACTTCAACAAAAAAGATATTTGATGGCAAATAAACATATGAAAAGATGTTCAACATCATATATCAATAGGGAATTGCAAATCAAAATAAAACTAGCTAGGCAACCCCATCAGGTCCCCTCCCACTGTGGTAGCTTTTCTGTCCTCTCAATAAATCCTGCTCTCTAAAGAAACAAACAAACAAACAAACAAAAAAACAACAAAACTAGACACTACTCCATACTTATTGGAATGACTAAAATCCAAAACACTGACAACATCAAACGTTGGTAAGAATATGAAGCAACAAGAATTCTCATTTATTGCTGGTGGGATGCAAAATAATAAGGCCATTCTGTAAGACAGTTTGGCAGTCTTTTTTGATGCTAAACGTAGTCTTACCATATGATCCAGTAATCGAATTCATCCAAATGAATTGAACAATATGTGTACACAAAAACCTGCACATGAAATGCCCATAGCAGCTTGATTTTTGCCAAAAGTCAGAAACTACTAAAATGTACTTCAATAGGTCAGAGATAAACTAGCACGCTCATACAAGGAAATATTCAGTGATGAAAGTAAATAAGCTATCAAGCCATGAAAAAACATGAAGGAAACTTAAATGCATATTGCTAAGTGAAGAGGCCAGTCTGAAAAGGCAATATACTGTGACTGCAACTGTATGTTGTTCTGGAAAAGGGAAAATTATAAAGAAGTAAAAAAGACCAGTGGTTGCCAGGGGCTGAGGGTTGGAAGGAGGAATGAGCAGTAGAGCACACGGGGTTTTTAGGGAGATGAAACAGTTCTGAAAACTTTAATGGTGGATACATGGCCAAAACCTATAAACCTGGACAATATAAAACAATGAGCCCTAATGTAAACTATGGACTTTAGTTAGTAATAACGTACCAATATAGGTTTATCAACAACAACAAATATACCACACCAACGCAAGATAAGAGAAGAAATGGGAATGCATGAAAGAACTCTGTATTTTTTGTTCAATGCTTCTGTAAATCTAAAATTGCTTTAAATCTATTATTATTATTAGCAGTAGTACCGTTATTTTTAAGTTAAGGCTAAAGCTGCATAGAAAGAGCTCTCGACCCAGGAAAGACATAAATAAGCCATGGGGTGGGAAGAGCGGCACCCACCCACTCAAGCGTCCTGTGGCGAACGAAGGGCCCAGAGGCTAACCAGTGCGTAAGAGACAGGCACCAGTGAGGAAGGACTGATGCTCCTGGCTCCATCAGGCGGCCACTTTCTTGTTCTCTTTCTCTCTCCCTCCTGAAGGTCGGGGGTGGGGGGAGATGCCCAGTTTGGCGCCCTAATACACTGCCAGCCAGTCAGACAGACATCTATGCAGGAATGGGTTTCTGATGGGAGAGGGGTGAGGTCTTGTTCTCCGGGTTGGAGTCCCACTTCGAGAGGGACTCACTCTTGAATGAATCCCCAGTCCTGTGGGGGCTGGCCCCGGACGGGGACTGGGAGACGCGGGAAGTGCATGTCCCAGGCCGCGTGGTTCCCGATCCGCCGCCTCTCGGTACGGCGGGAGAGGACTCCGAGACAGAGGCCCCGAAGAGAGGTGAGGCAGAGCTGAGTTCGAGTCGGCCTATACCGTCTACTACGTGACTTTGGGCAGGAGACCCCTCCCCCTCCACTCCCCCCCACCTCACTAACCCTTGTACCGCACGTAAAATTAGTGTCCGCCTGGGGTGAGGGATGTGCTTGAAGATTCACTGGACGAAGGGGAACGAGTCCTCGCTGGACGCCGGGCTGAGGGTGGGCGTCCGGGCCGTAGTGGCGCCCGGGCAGCTGCGGGCTCCCCAACTCCGGCTCAGGCCCTTCTACCCTCCCGGGCACTTACTGCGGTCTCTCAACTCTTTCCATTTCTAGGTTCTTCGCGGCTCCGCCACCCCTTCAGGACGCTGCGCGCGCTGCCCCGGCAACCGTCACCAGGGAAACCAACGCCACGCGCGTGACGTCAACACGTCTCTACGGGGGCCGAGGGAGCGCCGGGACTTCCGAAAGCGGCCGAGGCGCCCAACGACCAGGCGGGGGCGCGTTGGGGATACGGAATCGGGCCCTGCGTGCTTGAGACTTTAAATATTCTGGAGTACGTTTCTTAAGGTTTGTGGACCACACGTCCTACACAGAGACGCACATTCTGCTGACCTTCAGGGGAGGTGAAAAGCGAACTATCCACCATGAAATTTATTTTAGCCATCCAGAAACCCATTCAGGTATCTCTGAAAAATGTAAAACCATGTGGGGAAAGGTTATGTTATGGTGAGTTAAAAAAGCAGGACGCAAAATAGCAATGTTTAACAAATAGAATTGTGTCTTTTCAAACTAGGCCCAGAACCAAGACTGAAATAAAAATATTAAACGTAATATCTGGGTGGTGGAATTGCAGTCCTGTCTTTATTTTTGCATTTCAGAGGCTTTTAAAAAATATTGAACGTGGTTTATTTCCATAGAGGGAAAAACACTTGTATGTTTTTTTAAAAAACACCTTCCCATATTAGACACTATTATATTGCAGAGCTGTTATGGGGATAGGAGGCATATTTCTAGGGAAGAGGATCCAAGGGAATTTTCAAATATTTATCCAGGACTTAATGTTTGAAAGCTTTGATATCTCACAGTTGTTTTTCTTCAACCCTGCCACTCCCATAAAGTGAATACACCATAGACATGCGTGAGAAGATGTGGCATCAGACTACCTTTAGCACTGCAGGTATAAACTCAGAGGTTTCTGATGAAGAAATAATGGGTCTTTCCAGTTGCCTGCCTGATGAACTAAGGGCGAGAGACTTGGAAATGTAACACGTGACGCAAAGAGGCAGAGTGGGATTGGGTGAAAAGCCTCAAATTAGTAGGTCTTTCAAATGGCGGGGGGGGGGGGGGGGGGGGGTGGTGGAATGGGTTTAATTTGGGACAAAACTCGACCACACGGGGGATTTTTGGGAGGGTTAAATGAACCG